>JANHFO010004944.1:0-21459 GCA_032468095.1 Pareas carinatus
TTCTGTCCGTCTCTCTCTCTCTTTCATCTATCTCTGTCTGTCTGTCTGTCTATCTCATCTCTCGCCCCCCCTTAGTAACCCCCATCGACCTGCAGGCTGCACAACGGCTGACAAGGGCCATCCCCACAGAGAGCCGAATGGGGAGGAGCCGGTCTCTTAGGCCAAAAAGCCCCATTTCTACTTCCTGGTCCTGGTTTGACTTGCAAACCGGTGGATCCGATGAGCGTTTTTCAGAATTTTTTTTTTCCCCCTGAAAAGAAGTGGGGAAATACCAGGACCATTTTTCTATCTTCTGCAAAGTCTGCAAATATCCACCGCCGGCTTTAGCTCTTGGCGATTTCTTTTCAAACGTTTGTTCTCTTCGCCCCCAAACCAGGATTTGAAATATTTATATCTGGCTCTTCAACCGCGGAGACTCCCGGAGCAGCGTACTGATGAATAATGAAAAAAGGGACAGGCGCTGATCTCCAACTTAAAACCCAGGGAGACCTCGCGCGAGAAGGAAATCGACCAACTCAGGCACCGATTGAAAGCCCCCCAAAATCCTTACATTGACCGGTGTGGGATCGGTGACGGAAAGCATTTACCGGCTATTTCCAGGCAGAAAGGTTTAGATCCCTCCGCCCTCCATTTGAAATTAATATCTCCAGCTACTTAAAAAGACAAAAATCGATCGGAAACAGAGACGATGAATAATTAAGGGGCTTCATATTTAGCCGGGATCAATAGAAAGTTAAAAAACAACACAAGAAAACAACCCGAGATCGCAATTAATACCCACAATATTAAAACAAAAAGCAAGAAAAACCCACTAAAAGCTTTCGCAAACAATTTCTGGAAAACTCCAAGTTTGGACGGCGTCTCACTTCGAATAACTCCACCTGCCCTAATGAGCACGGATAACGCAACGACGTTGTAAGCCGACAATAAAAATTACTGAGCTGTAGGTCCTTCTGCCTTTTAGCCTCGGCTCTCAACTTTATTATTAACCCAAGTCCTCGATTTACAACCATCCGTTTAGCGCCCATTCGAAGTTACGACGGCACTGAAAAACATGACTTGCAACGAATCCTCGCGCTTACGACCATGGCAGCATCCCCTGGCGTGTGACCCAAATCCAGGCACTCGGAAAGCAGCATGTTATAACCTCGGTTATAGTGTCCCAAAGTCACATTTGCGGCCTTCCTTAGCCGACAAGCAAAGTTAGATTCGCTTAGTGACTGCACGACTGGCTTAACTAGATGATTAAAGTTAGATTCGCTTAGTGACTGCACGACTTGCTTAACTAGACGATTAAAGTCAGATTCGCTTAGTGACTGCACGACTTGCTTAACTAGACGATGGAAGTTTGTGTTTTATTTTACGTCCTGTTCTAAGATGAATACGGGCCTGGAGACAGAAGCGTAGGATGAACGGTTGCAGGGATTGGGGAATCAAGCATAGAATCAACCTGAAATTATGATTATGAATGCATCTTATGCTTCTATGTACACAAGACGAATGTACTTTATGATTAGGAATGCGTCTTACGATTGTCATCACGGCTTGTTTATTGTATGTAGGTAGGTATAGAGCATGGACACCGGAGACAAGTTCCTTGTGTGTCCAGACACACTTGGCAAAATAAATCCTGATTCTGATTAAGTAAGGAGAAACTTCCTTAACAGTCAGGACAATTGACCAGTGGAACAGCAGACGTTGTGGGTACTCCACCACTGGAGGGTCTTAAGAAGAGAACGGACAGTCACTTGCCCGGAATGGTTTGGGGTCTCCCGTCTGAGCAGGGGGGGGGTGGACTAGAAGACCTCCGAAGTCCCTCCCAGCTCTCCGTTCCGATTGTATGTTTCCGTCCCCAGTCCTCTAATCATCTTTTGTTGCTTTCCTCCGCACTCTTTCCAGAGTCTCAACATCAACAGAAGAGCAAACAGGTGGGAACAGGAACCGGAGAGTTATATCAAGGAACAGGTTCCCCGTTCCACTTGTACTCCACAAAAGCAGCCAAGCCTGTATCTCTATTGACTTTGTGATAGCTCTACCATGATGAATATTAGCACCGGCTGCAGTGATGCTTCCTCCTAGCTCCTCCTCCTCCTTCCTCCTTCCTCCTCTCCTTCTCCTTCTGCCATACACCCCCACAAAGGTTGGGCTTTCGAAAGCAAACACGGCCTTCATAAATCTCTCCCTGCTCATGCACATGCAAGTGGGCCTGGCACCGATGTGCAAAGCTAGCGCCAGATGGCTGCAGCCAGACGAGGAGGCCTGCCTGTGTTCCTGTGGCAAATGGGGAGAGGCAGGAATCATCGCAGCTTCCCCCCCTCCATCCCCGGGGGATTCGAGGATGCTCGCAAGCTCCAGGTCTGCCTCGAAGCCAATTCGGTTCGGCGAAACCGATGTGGGAACAGCTTTGGTGTCCTTCGGGAGCAGATCTCTCACTGGTTCAACTATAACTGTCCAGAATTACCTCAGGATCCATTGGAATTAGAATTTATTGGCCAAGGTTGTCTGGACACACAGAAGGAACTGGCCTCCGTTCTACATACTCAATACCTACCTACATACAATAAACGAACTGTGATTACAGTCGTAGGATGCATTTCTAATCATAAAGTCACGTCTATATATTAGGTGCAATTGACAAACAGCGATCCTAATCCTAAAGTACATTCATAATCATAAAGTACATTCATCAGGTCCTGTACGTATTCGGTGCAGTCGACAAACCCCGATCCTAATCGTAAAATACATTCATAATCAAAGTGCATTCATCATGTCATCATGTTTATAAAGTACAAGCATCGCGTCACAAAACATGTCAAAATGTTTATGGCAAAACATGTCACAAACGCATTCATTATGCCATCCTATGTTTTTTTCCTTTTTTAATAGGTTTGGGACGGTCTATATTTGAACAGTCCTAGAATGCTAAGGATCCATCTACAAGTCAAACCAGGATGCGAAAGGACGCAACAATTATATATTTTATGATGTAAGTGACAAGTTAATTGTCATACCAATAAGACAGCAGGCAATAGGTAAATAAGTCATGGGAAAGATGAGAAGGGTTATAATGATATATTTCTACTAGACAATCTAACAGTGTCGTGGAAGTGAGTTGTTTAGCAGGTTGATGGCCTTCGATTGAATGATTAGTCTTGTTCTGTACTTCAAGCCTGACTCCAGGTAGTCCTTGACTTAAAACAGTTCACTTTGTGACCGTTCAGTTATGAAGGCCCTGAAAGAAGTGACCGTTTTCCACAGTGACAACCTTTGTCTCATCCCCATGATCATGGGATCGAAATTTAGACGCCGGGCAACTGATTCGTATTTATGACGGATGTCGTCAAGTGATCCTCGTTTTTTGAGCTTCTGACAAGCAAAGTGAACAGGGATGCAAGATTTGCTTAACAGCCGTGATATGAACATATCAACAGTAGGGATTCCTTAAACACTGGGTGCCCGGATGAGTCACAGCTAACGAGTCACGGCTCGTGATGCCATCCCTCGGCGCCGCTACTCTCTTTCAGAGTATGCGAATGGCCACGTGACGTCATCACCGGGCACCGCTACTCTCTTTCTGAGCATGCTCAGCTCTGGAGCGATTCCGGGGCGACTTGGCTCGCGTGCCAGCGAAGAGGGCTCTGCGTGCCGGCTGTGGCACCCGTGCCGTGGGTTCGCCATCACTGGTAGAGGGTCTCCTGATTCGGACCTCCAAGGCCCCATCCAGGATTCTGCTGTATTGCGTCAAGGACTTGTCCCTTCCTTGATCGGTGGTTCGTTTTCCGGAGTGCGACGGGGCCCAGAAACAAAAGGGAAGAGGAACCAACCAACTCACGTTGCTGGTGTTATTCCGGACGCATCATTTTCGGAGATCAGAGCTTTTGAACTGATTGCACTTCTGCATCTGGGGAAGATTTAACCTCCTGGGAGTGACCTGACATGCATCTGGCCCCACCACCGCGCTAGAGCTGTAAGCAGCTGGCCTTCGTTCTTCTCCGCCCCCCCAACACACAGTTGCACTTATTGTTCTCAATCCATCATCTCCATTTGTGTGCATTTGCTGCGAGAGCCAAAAAGTGAAAATAAAAAATAAACAGCTGATGATTCTCATCGCTGCGGAGTGCCTGTGTTTCCTAGATTTCTGGCTTGTGATCCATTACAGCGTTCTCACCCATGTTTTACTCTTGGTGTTAACACTGGGCTGGTAAAGTTAAGTCACAACACTGTTGCTTGCTGTTTGCGCCGAGGAGAAATAAACCACATTTGGGCTTGGGGTGATGCGCGAACCCTCTTTCTCTTCCCTGCTTGCGCACTTATTCGCTCTCCACGGCACAGCTTTTCATGCATAGGAAAGAGGGATGTTAAAAAATCAAAATTTAGCCGGTTAGAGAACTGAAGCGCCTTGATTAAAGGTGACTCTGGGCATACAGGTGATCCTCGATTTAGGACCACGATGGAGAGCAAACCTCCTGTTGCTAAGTGAGTCAGCGGTTGAGTGACTTTTCTCCCGTTTTACAGACTTTCTTGCCCCGGTTGTTAAGCGAACCGCTGCAGTTAGTAGTTAAGTTAGTAAACACGGCTGTTTCGTGGATTTGGCTTCCTCCTTTTCTTTGCTTGTCCGAAGGGCACAGCAACCGTCATAAACACGAGTCAGTCGCCAAGGGTCTGAATTTTGATCACGTGTACATAAATGGCAGGGGTATATTTCACGATCCGTCGTGACAAGAGAAATGGGCTACAGAACTCATACAGTAAATAAAGAACAGCAAAAGCTTACAACCCGTCCTCACGCTTATAACCGTTGCTGCATCCCCATGGTCATGTGATCAACAATCCAAACATTTAAGGACTGGCTCCTCGTATCTATGATGGTTGGAGTTCCCCGGGGGTCACGCGATCCCCTTTGGCGATCTTCTGACAAGCCAAATAAATGGGGTGGGGGAACAGCCAGATTCACATTACAACCGTGTCAAACTAGATTAGCGGCTCGATGATTCGCTTAACAACTGTGGGGCAAAATTTGGACGTGGCTCACTCAACAACCACCGAGCTTAGCAAGGGGGGAATTCTGGTCCCAATTGGGGGGTCGTAGGTTGAGGACTACCTGTGGGTTTGGGCGAAAGCTGAAACATCTTGAGCAAGAGAACTCTAGAGAACGTTCCACCCCACCACCACCACCACCACACACACACACACACACACACACACACACACTCTCAGTGCAAATCTTCCGGTCTCCTGCCACAACTTGTTAGTCCGGTTTCTCCAAACCGTGATTCCAGTTATGTTTGTTTCCTTCTCTTTCTCTCGCTCTCTCTTTCCCCCTCCCTCCTCTCTGCAGTCTGTTTGTTCGGATCTTAATAAATACTGCCTTAATAAACTCTGCCTTCCAGGAGGCCGGGGGAGGGCGCAGAAATAACAAGCGTGGGAAGGGACCTCGGAGGTCCTCTAGTCCAGCCTCCCTTGACTCAAGCAGAAAACCCTGGATCAATCCGGACGAACGGCTGGTCCAGTCTCTTCTTAAAAACCTCCAAGGCTGAAGCGCTCGCAACTTCTGGAGGCAGGTCGTTCCACGCCCTCTTTGAAACTCGCTGGTCCATCAGCCAAGTGAGGCAAACGGCCATCAACCACTAAACCTGGATCAAACCTGTGGTCGCCGCAGGGTGGCCGCGAAGCAAGGTGTTTAAAAAAAACAAACAAACCACAAATATATTATTTCCTTTCCCCTAGCAATCTCAGTAGCTCACAGCGTTCCTCGATTTGCTGGGCCTTGGTTAGATTGGTTAAGATTTATCTCCAGCCTTTCCTTCAGGAGCTCCAGGTAGCACTACCTAGGGTTCCTTTCCTCCTGTTTTTCTCCCATGATGACGACAACAACCCTTTGAGGTAGGCTGGCCTGAGGGAAAAGGATGCACCCAAAAAAGTTAACCCCCCACAGGGAGATTCTATGGCTGAGGGAGGACCAGAACCTGCAAAGTCCAGAACCGGCTGCAAGCATGCATCAAAATCAGCGATGCCACCATGAGGCGAGGTTGAAGTATAATAAATTTTACAAATGAATAAAATTGCTCAGGTGCTGGGTGGGGACTCTGGACGCTGCAACACCCACGCGTTTGAACGATGGCACACTGGGGAAGTCCAGATGGCTTGCCATTAATTGCCCAGTCAAAGGAGAGAGAGGAGCGTCCTTGCTACTCGAGAAAAGGTAGGATTAAAAGGACTTCAATAAAGGACCTTAATCAAACTTCAAAAGATGAAGGTTTTGATGCAATAGACAGAGATCCCCATTCATTTCCTGCACCCCCAAAGCAGCAGCTCACTGACCCTTCCCTTCCAGCATTTACTTCAGAATATGTATGTGCATTGTATGCACAACGTATAGTTGTGTATGTACATTGGGGGCGTGTACACCGGAGACAAATTCCTTGTGTGTCCAGAATCAGAATTTACTTTGCCAAGGACCCACAAGGAATTGGTCTCCGGCGTACACGCTCTTTATCTACCTACAATCAACAAACTGGGATTACAATCATAAAGTACATTCATCTTGTCGTGTACATATAAGCCCAACCACGGGAAACCACGGTTTCCCAGGACATCTGAAGCAGGAAACCATAGTCAACTGGGGCCAAGAGGTCTGATTGTTTGTTGAGAGATGATTTTTGTAGATTGTTCTGTTTGAGGTTACCCTCAGCGACCATTGTAGTTTTCCCCCAAACTTTGCTGCTGTGCTTGTTATGTGTTGTTAGCTGCCCAGCGTCACAAGGCAAGACGGGCGGACGTATGAATGGATCAAACCAAGAAACGCACGTATTAAGAATGGTTTTAAAAGGATGGCCTGTTTGTTTTTTAAATCCAGTCTTTTATCTGAACAGCGTTTTGCTTTGGAGGTCATTCGAAGTTGCAGTTTAAATTAGAGTTCGGGCTTGTTTTGCGGTGCTAAAAGGAGAATGGAAGGGATTTGCGCAGAACGTCATGAATGAAAGATCCCGATTGTCCAAATGCATAAAGTAACCCCACACTGTGTCCTAACACGGATGAGAGGCGTTTGTCCTAAGAGGATAATCTATGCCAGGGCTTGTGGGGTCCTTGGTGTTCTCTGATCCTGGTTGTTTTCTCCCAAACGCTTCACTATCCAACTAGGAAACATCGTCAGTGCTACAAGGGAGTGGGGTCTGCTCCCTTCCACTCTCTTCTAACACGGATGATGTTACGTAGCTGGGTAACGTTTCAACCTGGGTCGCTTTTAAGATGTGCGGGACGTCAACTCCCAGAATCCCGAGAATTAACAGTCTTGCACCTGTTAAAGAGGCACAGATAGAGAAGACCTGCTCTGCGCCCATGAAACAGGAAGACGTGTTTCATCACAACTGGTCATCCACATACATTGTGGCTTTTCTTTTCTCTTCCTTTCCTTTTTGGCAAGTCTGTTGAAATCTGCACGAAGCAGTTCCTCATCTGGAAGCTGGAAGGAGAAGAAATGAAGAGAAAAAGCAGTGTGGGGGAGTCTTCGTTAAACTAGACAATTCCAGCAACCGTTTTTAATATGTTTTGGTCCTCCTGTCCCCGAATCCTCTCCGTTGCCCTTCTCTGCACTCCTTCTAAAAGTTTCAACCTCTTTTTGACATCACGGCAATCAAAACTGGATGCAGGATTCCAAGCGTGGCCTTACCAATCCAGATGGCAGGGCAGACTGGTTGAGGAAGGGTTTGGTTAGAATTTAGCTCCCTCTGCTGCTAACAGCTAAGCCAAATGCCGGCGCAAGGCTCCGGGGACAGCCGGTCTGCAGAAGATTAAGAGTCAGATCCATTCCAGATTATACTCTGAGCCACGGGGGCTCTGTTTCAAACAAGGATGCCCCGTCCCTCGGTCTTCTGATCCGAACGTCTCGTTTCCCTGGCCGTTTGGAAAACCAGGAACGGCAGCTGCCTCTCGAAAAAGCACCTTGGGGAACAACGGTGAGTGAGAATCTGCGCAGAACATCCCTGGAGTCGGCAAGTGAGCAACACGGTTAAGTGAATTTGGCTTTGCTGGTCAGGTGGTCGCAAAAAGGGATCTCTGCAACCGTCATAAGTATGAGCCTGTTGCAAGCATCCAGATTTAGATCCGAATCAGAATTTATTGGCCAAGTGTGTCTGGACACACAAGGAATTTGTCTCCGGTGTAGATGCTCTATATCAGAGGTTTTCAAACTGTGGTGCGTGGACATTCTGGGGGTCCGTGGCAACTTGCCAGGGGATCTGCGGACGGGCCAAGCAAAATTTGTTTGTCGATTAGCAATTAGCTTGAATTTGGGGGAATGGGGTCCGCCGTGTAGCAACGACATGTTTTCGGATCTGCAGATTGAAAAAGGTTGGAAACCTCTGCTCTATACCTACATATATGCAATAAACAAACTGTGATTTCAATCATAAGACACATTCATAATCATAAAGTACATAAGCATGAGATCCATTCATAATCATAAAGTACATTCATCTTGTCATCCACATATAAGCATAAGATCCGTTCATCATCGTAAAGTAGATTCACCTCGTCATGTACATAGGACAATTCTGATCCAGATTTAGATCACGTGACCATGGAAATGCCGCAGGGGCCGTAAGTGTGAAAAATGGCCGTAAGTCACTTTTTTCAGTGGTGTTGTAACTTCGAACCGTCACTAAACGAACAGTTGTAAGTCAAGGACTACCTGTACTGAGGTGTGGGGGGGTATCTGGCATCTTCAAGCCACCTTTGGACTGACATCTAAGTGGCGTCTGTCAACCCGCGGCATGTGAGCAGGGAGGATCAGGGCCTCCTTTCTCCTGGGATGCCAACTTTCCCTTCCACGGGGTCAGAAATTGACGGGGCCCTGCGGATACACCCATCCGCTTTCCTCTTTCCCACATGCGCGCGTACCATGTTTCCCTCTCTTGTCTGCCTGACCCGAGTTTGCCTTGACACCTGAACCGAGAACTGCGACCCGGGGTTTCCGTCCAGAACGGAACCAGAAGCTCTCTTGATTCGGATTTGGGAGGGCAAGAGAGTTAACTGCCATTTCCAACTCTGCTGCCAACCTCAGCAAAATGATAAACAGGAAATTTAAGGGGGTTTTTTTTGAGGAGGGGGGAAAGCTGTGCGAGAGAATTGGGAAGCAGGGGGGAGGAATTCGTGCAAGCTTCCAAACATTCACGATTGTGCAAAATCAGGAGAAACTCCACGGCTAGGAGCTGGATGTGTTTTTATTCCCCCTTTTCTTCGATATGGTTTCCTGAGCAGAATAATAATAATAATAATAAATTGGCACGGCCCTGTGAGTCACCACTGCTGGTGCTTTTTCCTAACCCTGCAATTATCCAAACAAAGGCCTTGTTACAGCTGAACGGGAGCCAAGATAATAGGGGTTACCGACAAGCCTGCACCAGAACTGTTTTTCCCAGCCCCAGGCATGGGCTGGCTGAGGATGATGGGGACCGGGGCATTAAGTGGCATTAAGAAGCAGGAATGGCAAAGAATGCCTTGACCCTGAAGTCTAAACACCTCCATTCTCCCTGGAAGCGATGGCTGAAAGTTACGACGATACTGGAACAAAAATGGACTTAGGACCAGTCCTCGCACCAATGGCTGTCAGAGCACCCCTACAATCGCGTGATCAAATCCCAACCAGCTGCCGAGAAGCAAAGCCAATGGGGGAAAGACAGATTTATTTAATGACCACATGATTCACTTAACAGCTGCAGCAACTGAACCGAATTCGCTAAGTGTGATTAGACATACAAGGAATTTGTCTCCAGTACAGAAGCACACAGCGTTCAGGCAAAGCAACAGAATAAAAATAAAAGGGGGGAAGTAAAGAAGATCATAATGATAAATAATTCACTTAAGGCCTGCGGTTGGAAAACACGACGGATTCCAGTCCTGAGGCAAAATAAGTCTACGTTGATCAAGGGCAAATTCAACAAATCGAATGAATATGGGTAGTTCTCGACTTACAGCAGTCCGTTTAGTGACCATTTCAAGTTACAACGGCACTGAAAAAAAAGGGGCTCGTGATCATCTTTTGCACTGGCGACCGTTGCGGCATCACGGGATCAAAATCCAGACCCTTGGGCACCTGACTCATAAAAGCCAAGGCCTGTCTCGAGATGCAGCATCAAAGATCTCAAACCCTTTCAACACGTCCTTGCGTTCAGGGCTGCAAGGGAACACATCCGCATCAGTTTCCCCCAGGCTCTGTCGTCGGAGATTCCCTGCTTCGGCAGACTGCGACAGTGATGGCGAACCTATGGCACACGTGCCAGAGCAGGCACGCAGGGCCCTCTCTGTCGACATGTGAGCCAGGTTGCCCCAGCATCGCCCAGAGCTGAGCATGCTCAGAAAGAGAGTAGCGGTGCTGGGCAATGACATCACAGGGCCACGAGGCATGCTCAGAAAGAGAGTAGTGGTGCCTGGCGATGACATCATGAGCCGCAACTCATTAGCTGCAACCCGTCCGGGCACTCGCTGCCTAAAAGGTTAGCCATCACTGGTCTGGGATTTCCAGGGCTGGAGATCTACAAGATCTCCTCTGTCTGCCAGCTTCTCAAATAATTAGCCGGAGAGTGTGGCCTGGAATTTATTCTGCAGAGAAAGAGGCTTTGGGAGCGGGCAGGATTGACCGCCTGCGCCAAGCTGGAGGAAATGCCACTCATTTGTCATGTCCTATGACCTTTCCTGGATTTAATCACCATAGGTAGTCCTTGACGTACAACGGTTCATTTGGTGACTGCTCAAAGCTACAACGGTGCTGAAAAAAAAGTGACTCGCATTCATTTTTAATGCTTACGCATGTTGCGGCATCCCCCCCTCCCAATGGCCATGTGATATTCAGACGCTTGGCAACTGACTCATATTTATGACAATCGCAGTGTCCCAGGATCATGTGGGCCCCTTTTTGCGACCTTCTGATAAGCAACGTCAATGGGGGAAAGCCAGATTCACTTAACGACTAGGAGACAAGCTAATCAGCGGCAGTGGTTTGACTTAACCACTGCGGCAAGAAAGGTCGTAAAATTTGGGCCAAGCTCACTTAACCAATGGCTCACTTAACAACGGATGTTTGGGACTCAGTTGTGGTCGTAAGACGAGGACCGCCTGCATTTATGTCGTTGGCAAACCCTTCACGGCACGGGACTGGGTTATCCGAGGAGCTGATTCTGTCTGATTAGATCTGGCAGAGAAGCTGTTCCGCGGGAACCATCCATCAGGATCTCACCTTTGGTGGATCTCAGGTGGCGAGTTGTCTCTTCCACCATGCCCACCTCGGGAAACATCTCCCCCACAAATTAGGTTTGACATCCCCACTCTTCGCGTTCCTGAATTCCTTCAAGACTCCACTATCGAGCCCCTTCCCCTACTAAACGGCCGCTTGAGGAATTCTGGGACTTGAAGTTCACAAGTCTAAAAATTGCCACGTTTGGAGATCTCTGACGTGGGGAATACGGAGCTACGCCGGTTCAGTTGCAGTGGTCTGACCTGGTTTAAGGCAGCTTCCTGGGGACCTTCTCAAATCAGAACAATAGAGTTGGAAGGGACTTTGGAGGTCCTCAAGTCCAACCTCCTGCTCAAACAGGAAGCCCTATAGTTTTTTAGACAAATCTGTCCAATCTCTTCCAAAGTTGGAGAACCCACAACTTCTGGTGGCCAGTCGTTCCACGGGTTAATTGTACTCCCTGTCAGAAAATTTCTCCTTAGTTCCAAGTTGCATCTCCCCTTGAGTAGATTCCATCCGTTGCTTCTTCTCCTGCCTTCAGGCGCTTTGGAGGATAGCTTGACTCCCTCTTCTTCGTGGCAGCCCCTGAGATACTAGAAGACGCCTATCCTGTCTCCCCATGTCCTTCTGCTCATTCTCTACTCTGTTTAAATCTGATTCGCTTCTCCCGTCTTAGTTCTACTAATATTACTAATTAGGTGCTTATCTTCTTCTAAGAGGAAAAGAAAATCCCACAAAAGCCTTGTCTTTCGGGTGATAAGATTGACAGCGCACAAATATGTCTTAATTTTCTACTTCTCTTGTCCTTTGGGTGGTAAATCATATATCTTTCCTTGCTCATTACTTCCAGCAATCCGGAAGTCTTTTTATTTGAAAGACAAGAAATAAACAAACAGCCTTTCCCCCCCTCCTTATGTCAATCAAAACATCATGCATTCAAAAGCCCGAAAGAAGGCTGAGCATCAACAAATCCACAGGGAGAACTAAAATGCAGTCGTTCCAGATGTTTAAAATGACTTTATTTATTATTATCATTATTATTATTATTTTAATCTATATACCGCCCTTCTCCCGAAGTACAGCCATAATAAAACACAGACGTAAACAAATAGTAAAAAACCCTTAAAAATATTAAATGAATCATTTACTACGAATTGTAGCAATCGGTCTAGGGCCCTTATCGTAACAGCGAAGTGGATTGTATACAGGTAATCCTCGACTTAGGACCGCAATGGAGCCCAAACGTTTTGTCACTAAGCAAGACAGGTGTCAAGTGGGTTTCGCGTCATTTGCAACGCCTCTTGCCACCGTTTGTTAAGTGAATCGCTGCAGTTGTGAACTCAATAACACTGCAACGGTTGTAAGTGTGAAAAATAGCCGCAAGTCACTTTATTCAGCGCTGTTGTAACTTCGAACGTTCACTAAACCAATGGTTGCAAGTTGAGGACTGCCTGTCTAACAGGAGGACAATATATTAGAGATATTATTCAGTTAAGGGGAGGATTTATATCTTATGAAGAAAGCAGGGAACGGATTGGGAAAAGAGTGGAAAACTTAACTCAGTTCCTACCCGTTGTTGCCGTCCCCCCCCCAATTGTGCTTAATTCTTCAACATCAAATTTATGCAAATGATACGTCCCACCCCCACCCCACCCACCCCTTTCCAACCTGTGGTAAAAGTCAGCCCACTCCTGCAGTGGCCCAACCGAACAATACAATCAACCAAGTTCTTTTTTTGCCCGACCAAATTAGCTACTTAACATTTGCAAGCCAGCGGCATGACGAATATTCCGCATTTCCCTCTCTCTCTCTCTGAAGAGTGTGAGGGAGGTGTAAAGGAGACACCCGACTTTGCTACCACAATGCAAGACACGAAAGGGATTGCAAGAGAATAAATGCAGGCAGGCGGTCCTCCACTTCCAACCCTTCGCTCAGTAGCCGTTCAAAGTCATAACGGGCGCTGGAAAAAAGGGGATTTCGGATTGTTGTTCGCCTTTACGACGACTGCGTTAATCCCAGGGCGGTCGTGTGACTAAAAGTCAGGGCAAAATATAAACGAATAAATGAATAAGACCGGTTCACATTTATGATGGCTGCAGTGCCCCGGGGGGAGTCACGCTATCGGCTTTTGCGACCTTCTAAGCAATGATTTGGTGTCGCCTGGATCACAACGGAGGACTCTGCAAGTACAATGGGGCTGTCTTCCGCTCAATCGTTTCCATCCGGGATTTCCTAGGTCATTTCAGGTTGCTTTCTGAAACCTCTCTGGTTTACCTTAAAGCCACAAATTTGTGTTGTGGCCTCTGCCACTAGCCAGAGAGGCTCTAGGAGGTTTGCAGAAAAATGAATGCCTCTCGCCCTGTCCTCTGGAAATGGATAGCGACAAGGAGACATCCAGCTATGCCTAAGGTGGAACTAGAACTCACGATCTCCGGGTGACTGGCTCAAAGACACCCAGCCAGCTTTCATGCCTAAGGCGGGACTAGAACTCACCGCCTCCTGGTGATTGGCCCAATGTCACCCAGCCAGCTTTCATGCCTAAGGCAGGACTAGAACTCACAGTCTCCGGGTGACTGGCCCACAGTCACCTATCTGGCTTTCAAGGCTGAAGCGGCACTAGAACTCACCGTCTCCCACTGATTGTCTCCAAAGTCACCCAGCCAGCCTCGATCATCCGATACGCATCCACCCCAACATCACGGCTGTCTCTTGCAATGCAGGTCAAAACACAACTTTGATGCAGAACCATTTAAGGCAGAACGATCTCCTTCCCCTTCCTGGCTTTTGGGATGTGCTTTTATCTTTTGTAACCGGGGAAACCTGCCTCTTTGAACTGAATCCGAGCCATTTTTAATTTTTTTTGGAAAGGCAGGAATCGCGGGATTGAAAACACGGGACGTCGTGACGTCGCCCAATCCTTTTCTCAAGTGTGCACACAGAAACACCTCGAGCCAAAAATGCGATGGGGGAGAGAGGAGAGGAGAAGTCCAGTTTCGGTCCTATTAATAAGGAGACGCTGGGGTTTCCCCCAACCAGACCTGGCCTTCTAAATCTATCCTGTGTGGGAATGGCGGCTCTTATTTGGATGGCCATTAAATCACCGAGCATGAGGCTTCCCTGCCCGGCAACGTTTTTAGACTCATCGCTTAATTAAAAGAAGGCAGCAGACAGCTCAGCCCAGAAAGCATCCCAAATGAAATCCGGTGAAGCCATTAGTAAGATCAATTCATACGGATAATAATACCCCGGCCACGCTTCCAGCGACGACTCCCCCAGAGAAAGGATATGGAGGAAGTCGCTCTAGCAGAGGATGAGCTGGGAACTCACGCTGTTAATGGTGATGAGACCATAAATCTCTCCGAATGAGCAACTGGATTTGCCCGTGACTCAGTCTTCCGGAGTCTCACCTTTCCTGGGTATTTTGGTCTCTTGGAAAGCAACCAGGGGATGCTGCATCCATCCAGGTTTGACTGTTTAACGAATGAAAAAAATTAGGAGCTTTGGGTTTCCTTGCTGGTTTCATATGTTTTTTATTTTTTTTAAAAATGTCATAATTACTGTCGATTGCAGCTTATAGGTACACGACAAGGCGAATGTACTTTTACGGTGATGAATGTCTCTTGGATTGCAATCACAGTTTGTTTATTGTATGTGGGTATAGGGCAGTGATGGCGAACGGATGGCGCGCGTGCCGCAGCGGGCACACAAGAGTCCTCTCTTCTGGCACGCGAGGCAAGTCGCCCAGCATCGCCCCAGAGCTGAGCGTGCTCAGAAAGGACTAGCGGCGCCAGGTGATGACATCATGGGGCCATGCACATGCTCAGAGAATACTTGTGCCAGGCGATGACATCACGAGCCACAACTCATTAGCCCCGACTTGTCCGGGCACTCGGTGTCTAAAAGGTATAGAGCATGTACCCCGGAGACAAATCCCTCGTGTGTCCAGACACACTTAGCAAACTAAATTCTGATTCTGATCATTTTTATAAATAAGCCAGCCACGGTGGCGGGTGTACCTAAATACTCCCTCCTCCTCCTGTTTTCCCCATAACAACAACCATTTGAGGGGAGAGCTGGGCTGAGAGAGGGAAGGGCTGCCCCAAAGCAACGCTGAAGGCAGGACTAGAATTCACCACATCCTGGGGAGTGGGCCAAAGTCGCCCAGCTGGCTTTCGCGCCTAAGGCGAGACTACAATTCCCTGTCTCCTAGTGATTGGCTCAGAGTCACACCTAAGGCGAGACTAGATCTCCCTGTGTCCTGGTGATTGGTCCAAAGTCACCCAGTCAGATTTCGTGTCTAAGGCAGGACTTGAACTACCCATCTCCTGGTGATTGGCCTAAAGTCACCTGAGGTGGGACTAGAACTCCCTGTGTCCCCTGTGATTGGCTCAAAGTCACCTAAGGCGAGACTAGAACTCCCTGTGTCCTGGTGATTGGCTCGGAGTCACCTACGGTGGGACTAGAACACCCCGTGTCCTGGTGATTGGCCCAAAGTCACCTGAGGCCTGACTAGAACTCCCTGTATCCTGGTGATTGGCCCAAAGTCACCCAGTCAGACTTCGTGCCTATGGCAGGACTAGAACACACAACCTCCTGGCGACCGGTCCAAAGTCACCCAGTCTGTTTTCATGCCGAAGGCGGAATCAGAAATCGCTGCCTCCTGGTTTCTAGTCTGGCATCTTAACCGCTAGACCCAAAGGAAGGAATTGGGGGAGTTTTGACGTGACACACAGAGCAGTTCAAAAGGCCTAATGTACCGAAAAATGGCTCTTTTCCAAATTCCTCGGTATGCTGTCCAGACAAAGACAATTCAGGTTTGGTTGCAGACAGCCCATGGGTGAGGCAAGTAAGTTGCCTGATTTGTTTCCAGGGAGGGACACACACACACACACACACACACACACACACACACACACACACACACACACACACACACTACAAGCCTGTTCAGAACTGCAGCTTTCTCTCACACCTCCACCTTTACCCCCGCCGGGAGTTGCATTTCTAGCTGAACTTGTTCGAACAGAACCATCCCTCCTCCTTTCCAGAACCCGCGGAGGGCCCGGCTCCTTCGCCTACTTCCCGCCGTCTCATTCCCAGGGCCACGAAAGAGGCTAAGGGGTGCCTTCTCCTCCCGTAAGCAGAAGGCGACAAAAGAGGAGGACAAAAGAGGACAAAAGAGACTTGCCGGAGACGTCTTCACTCTCAGAACCCCACCGCTGGGACTTCAGACCTGTGGACGTTTGCCCGTCTGGGACACGACGGGGCTCCTCTGTAAAAAGAGCAGGGGCGGAAGGAACCTTGGAGATCTTCTAGTCCAACCCTCTGCTCCAGCTGGAGACCCTACAGGAGGGATGGGCTAACCTTTTAGACATCGAGGGCCCGGACGAGTTGCAGCTAATGAACCGTAGCCCGTGATGTCATCACTCGGCACCACTACTCTCTTTCTGAGAAGGCGCAAGGTCCCTTGATGTCATCGCCCAGCGCCGCTACTCTCTGAGCACGTGCATGGCCCGATGATGTCATCGCCTGGAGCCGCTACTCTCTTTCTGAGCATGCTCAGCTCTGGGGTGATGCTGGGGCGACTTGGCTCGCGTGCCAGCAGAGAGGGCTCTGGTTGTCCACTGCGGCACGCGTGCCATACGTTTGCCATCCCTGCCCTATACCATCTCAGACAGGTGGCCCAACAAGTCAAGATACTTTATCACACTTTTTCCCGTTCTTCAAACCATCCGGAGATGCCCTTTTATAAAAGGAGATGGGATGGGATTTTGCGCTCCTCCTGATCGAACAGGGCATAATCTTGGCACCATCGCGCTGAACTGCTCCTTGGGGCAGGGCTAATCAAGGGGAAGAAAAGAGGAGGGGGAAAAAAGAGGGATTCTGCCCCCAGGAATTGACAGTCTAAATTTCAATAAAGCTGGATGGCGCGTGGGTGGGTGGAAGGAGTAGAAGAGATCATCTCTTTTAAAGTAACAGGAAAGAACGTGTCTTTTAGTTCGGGTTATACGTGGCTGGACTGATTATTTTTATTTTTTTTCCCAACTTGCGTGCGTGCGCTGGCGAAAAGTGGAGGAACAAAGCGGCACCACGCCACTCAGGTATTCAAGGAGAGGGCTGCGGGCACAGAAAAAAAGGCATTTAAAGTACTCGGAGAATTTCGAGAGCTGGGTGGGGAGGCGGGGGGAGGAGAATTAATCTCATTATGCCATAGCTGGGTAGTGCTGTGTGCGTGTCCCTCCGAGACCAGCTTTTATGGATTAGTTATTTATTAGTTTAAGGCTCTTTTAAGCACCCGACTGTACTCGCAATCCCAGCAGGCTCGAGCCTCGCTTCCCGTTGATGCCGGCTCCCCCGTCCCTCTCCCGATGGCCGGACTTCAACTCCCAGAATTCCCCCCAGGGCCGGCAAGGCTTCAGTCTTGAATCTGGAAAGTTGGGGTTCACCTCCCTGGCTACTTTCGGGTCGACAGTTTTACGGGCAGGACAAGAAATAGATGACCGTTTGAAACGGACAAGTCGTTCTATCAAGGTAGTCCTCGACTTACGGCCACAAAGGAGGCCAACATTTTCGTTGCTAAGCGAGGCAGCCGCAAAGGGGGTTTCCACACACACCCCCGCCCCGTTTTGCAATCTTTCATGCCACGGCGGTGAAGCGAATCACTACAGTTGTTCAGTTAGCGATGCGGTCGTTGAGAGAACCTGGCTCGCCCCCCCTCCCATTGACTTGGCTTGTCAGAAGGTCGCACTGCAACCGTCAGAAATTTGAGCCGGTTGCCAAGTAGCCAAGTTTTGATCTCGCGACCGGGGGGTGGGGATGCTGCCGTAGTCGTAAAATATGAGAAATGGCCCTGCGGCACTTTTTTCCAGTCCCGTCGTGAACTTTAATCAGTCTCTACATGGAGAGTTGCAAGTCGAGGACTACCAACCAGCAATTGATTTTAGATATAGTGCCGAAAGGAATATCCGGCATGAAAGAACGGTCTCAAGTCACTTTTTCCAATGCCGTTGTTAACTTCGGTTGCTAAATCAACTGTTGTAAGTCGAGGACTACCTTGATAGACTCGGGGATAAATTATTATTATTTATTATTATTATTCAGACTTACGTACCGCTTCACAGTGCTTTATAGCCCATCTCTAAGCGGTTTACACAGTCAGCCATATTGCCCCCTAACCATCTGGGTCCTCATTTGACCGACCTCTGAAGGATGAGAGGCTGAGTCGACCCTGAGCTGGTCAGGATCGAACTGCTGAACTTTTAATGGCTAATGGCAGATGGCAAATAATCCATGCATGGATTTCAGAGGCTGGGGTGGGAGGAAAGGGCTGCCAGGTAAGCAAAAATTTATGGGGCTGGGGTGAGGGGGAAGACGACTTGGCACCAAGCAACGTTGGGTCACGGATGAAAGATGGCTGTGCAAGACACACACACAAAAACCCACCCGCTATTTTTCAGGAGAGGAATTAAGCAGAGACAACTGTCTGGAACCCCTGTTGACTCATCCTGTGTAATCAGCGCCTCTTCGCCCAAGGCCCTGCCAGGACGGGAGACAGAAAAGCTTCAATTTGTGCAAAATCCTCCTGCCTTCAGTGAATAAGCGTCTCCGGCCCCACACACGTGACACACAGGCACACACACACACACACACACAAGCACGCACACGCTTGGAAGAGAAGTTCCACTAAGCAAGGGCCATTTCCGCAGCAACAGAAAACCCAAGACCTTTGTTTGAAGACTTAAGAGGTTCCCCATTTGCGAAAACAAAAACAGCTAACAGGAACCTAGAAATATACGGCCATAACCATTAAGACTTATAGGCCGCTTCATAGTGCTTTTACAGCCCTCTCGAAGCGGTTTACAAGAGTCAGCCTGTTGCCCCCAACAATCTGGGTCCTCGTTTTACCCACCTCGGAAGGATGAAAAGCTGAGTCGACCTTGCGCTGGTGAGGATTGAACCCTGGCGGTCAGCAGAATTAGAATTAGACTTATATACCGCTTCACGGTGCTTCACGGCCCTCTCTAAGCGGTTTGCAGAGTCAGCCCCCAATCATCTAGGTCCTCATTTTACCCAATCCTGGAAGGATGGGAGGCTGAGTCAACCTCGAGCAAGTCAGGATGGATGGATTGATGATAAATGAGAGAGATAGACAGACAGGAATAGCACTTTGACTTATATACCGCTCCACAGTGCTTTACAGTTCGCTCTAAGCGGTTTACAGAGTCAGCCCCCAACCATCTGGGTTCTCATTTTATCCAACCCGGAAGGATGGAAGGCTGAGTCAATCTTGAGCCGGTCAGGATCAAACCATGAATTCCAAATAAATAAACTAAACAAATAAACAAACAAACTAAATAGTTGCTCATTTGGTACCCCTGATTTCACTTGTAGATTAGTATCCTACAACTTGCTCTAAATCTATCACAGAATGTACCGTATCACGAAAATAGATCGTAGGGCATGAGGAAGGTGTTTTGTGACATGATGATCATATTTTATAACATGATGAAGGTGCTTTATAATTGTGAATTGCATTCATGATCAGGCTCGCAGTTTGTCAATTGCAGCTTATATGTGCATGACAAGATGAATGTACCTTGTGATTATGAATATATCTCATGCTTATATGTACACAAGATGAATGTACTTTAGGATTATGAATGTATCTTATGCTTATATGTACTTGACAAGATGAATGTACTTTAGGATTGCGAATGTATCTTATGCTTATATGTACTTGACAAGATGAATGTACTTTAGGATTGCGAATGTATCTTATGCTTCTATACACAAGTGATTATGCCTATATATGCAATGGCCACGCCTATATATACAAATGATCATGATTATGCTTCTATATACAAAAGATTATGAATGTATCTTGTGATTGTAACCACCGTTTGCTTATTGTATGTAGGTAGGTATAGAGCATGTACACCGGGGATCAATTCCTTGTGTGTCCAGACACCCTTGGCAAAATAAATTCTGATACTGATTCTGATAAAAAGTGAAAAAAATAATAATAATCTGTAATTAGTAGCTAGGTCGCCTCACCAACCTGGACACAGGGAGGGAATGGCTGAGAACAGCTGTCTGCAGACTTCGCAATCAATCAGGTGATTGAATTGCTCTATCGTCCATCTGATTTGCAAGCCAACTGAAGCTTACAAAACCTTGTTGTTAATCATCTTTTAATGTTGCCCTCTAGCTTTGGATCCTCTTCCCTTAAAAACTGAAAAGGCTTGCTGCTTACGAAAAGGGTGCTTAATAGCCAAGATAGGAATAAAGGCCTGGAGAGAGAAAAAAACATATGAAGAACGGTTGCAGGAATTGGGCGTGGCCAGTCTAGAGAAAAGGAGGACCGGAAGTGATAGGATAGCAGTAGTCCAGTATCTGAGGGGTTGTCACAAAGAAGAATGTGGGGGGTTGACTTGGACCAGAAGGGACGACAAGAAACAGTGGATGGAAACGAATCAAGGAGAGAAGCAGCCTGGAATGAAGGAGACACTTCCTAACTGTGAAGACAATCTCTCCCTCCCTCTCTCTCTCACGCTCCCTCCCTCCACCTCTCTCTCTTTCTTTTTTTTAAAATCAAAGCTACCCAAGAAGGATGGAAAGTGACTCGGGGGGAGGGGGGCAAGGAACAACATGATAAATGCCAGTTTAAAAAAATCCAACAGCCCTATCCTCTTTTTATAGATGGGATTTGAAACAGAAGGTGTAACGCTTTGTTTTGAACAGCTGGAGATCCCTCCAGGTTTGCAAAATATCCGCTCAGGCTCGGAAAGCGATGAAGACGTCCCTCGCGGGGGGGGGGGAGGGACGGACGGAAGGCCCATTTCAAATACGGCCAGGACGAGGAGGAGCGATGGAAACGCTGCTGGCAAAATGATCACGACGAGGAGCTGTAACGGACGGCGGTTAGGTCCAGCCTTACTCGGGTAATGAGGCTGGCGTCTCGCGGAAAGGATCCCCAATAATGAATGATTTGGCTATGGGATGGTTATCTGTGGGGTCCCTGGTGCCCTCTGAGCTGGGTTCTTTTCTTGCAGACGTTTCATGACCCAACTAGGTAACACCATCAATGATCTGGGAGGATGGGGTTTGCTCCCTGTTTATACACAGTAGTTTTCCCTGCCAGTTTGGGAGGTGCAGAGATTGTCTCATTTCCCATTTCCTCCTCCTCCTCCTCCTCCTTGTCCATTACCACCATTCCTTCTCTTACTCCT
>JANHFO010004945.1:0-14490 GCA_032468095.1 Pareas carinatus
AGAGAGAGAGAGAGACAGACAGACAGACAGACACTGGCCCAGAGTCACCCAGTTGGCTTTCCTAGCTAAGTTGAGAACCTCACCATCTCCAGCTTTCTAGCCCGGTGCCCTCACCACCAGACCAAACTGGCTCTCAGTGACTTTGGTCTAGTAGCTGCCGTGTGAAAAAGAAAAGAATCATCTTTTCGTTAACTAAGAGCTTGGATTTGGGCAAGAAAGCTCTGCAATAATTATATGCACTTCAATTGAATCATAAAAGTGTAGGTGGAGAACGATCCCATCCCGTTTGGGAGAGCAAGGAAGCTCCTCAGAGGGACTGGGGATGGCACATCACTTCCAAGAAAGCCGGGTGGGTTTCTGCTGCTGCTGCTGGCCTTGGGAACAGCTTTGGAAGGGGCCCTTGGTGTGAACAGAAGGGAGACCCCTATCCTGGCAGATACTATGAGCAACTTCCTTGGTCATTTAAGACCAGGCGAGGCCGTCCCGGTAGGAGGAAAAAGTGTCAAAAAGAGAATTAAAAAAGAGAAACTGAGAAAAAAAAATGGCAGCAGGTCCAGTTTAATCAGAGGAACCTGAGGACTAGAAGGACAGGCGGTTGATCACTGACCAAATTTAGAGTCCACAAAACAATGTTTCAAATTTTTGTGGGAACAGCCATTACTCAAGTGAAGATCGACAAAATTTCTATTTATGCACAAATATTATCTATATCAGGGTAAAGCGAGGATAACTGAACTTTTCAGATAAACGTATTTTATGCTGTGGCTAAATTCACATACCTTCTTGTGCCTTTCCTGCTTCCTGCTGCACTAAAGTTTCACAGCCTGAGTTACAAACTGGGCTATCTTATGAAGTATGCTATGCTATGCAGCGCACTATGCAAGACAGGAAAGAGTTATCGTAAATTATATTATTTGCTTAGGTACATTATATCAATTTTATCTCTGCCTGCAATATACACACAAAAATACACAACATATAAGCAGCGATATAATTTCTTAGAATTCCAGGAAGGAAAAGAAAAAAATCTCATGAAGGGTATCGTTGAAAGTACACCCTAGATAACGTGAACTTTTGGGAAAGTGAAACAGCATACAAAACAGCATAATGCTTACATTAAACCTAGACAGCTGCATTTTTAAAAACCTGGATCCTGAGTAGCCAGAGAGGAAAACACCAGATCTAGGTATCTTTAAGCTAAAATACTTTTACCCGGAAATGCTGACAACATGAAGCGGAAAAAGTGAATCTAGACTAACTTTGAAAATATTCTGTTCAGTTTGTGAAACCGGGCTAATATGACTATTTTTTTCCATTCTCTTCAACCGTGTCGGATTCTCAGAGGCTGCCTGAACAAATCCCTGGAGTTTTCTTGGCAGGGTTTTTCAAAAACAGTTTGCCATTGCCTCTTTTGGAGAGAGAATGACTGGCCCAAGATCACCCAGCTGGCTTTGCGCCTAAGACTGGCCTAGAACTCGCTCTCCCAGTTTCCAGCCTGATCCCTTAACCAACACACTAACATGGCTCTCGATTTGACCATGCTTTTGTTAGTTTTCTAGCCAAGAACTTTCCAACCGATTTTCTACAGCATTCTACGAATGACAGGTCCTTAACTTTCACATACAGCTTTTCATTGATAAGAAATCACAGCTGATTCTGTTTAATGGAGAAGTTTCTCTCTGGAGGAAACCAGAGGCCAGATCCTGTCTTATTTGGATTCTTCATAGCTGCACCAGTCTAGAGGTCATATCTGATTACTAAATAGCCATTTATTATGATTAATGGAGATTTAACAAATTCTGGGAAGTTAAAAGAAGCTGCACACTCTCCCACGTCTGTTTATAACGTTTACATTAATGTCCTGGTGGTTGCTTAGGAAACCTGTGGGCTCATCTGCTTAGAGTGACAGGCAAACCTCTCTCCATCTACTCTACTTCCTGTGGCCAACTCCTGCCGAAGTCCCACAACTAGAACAGCTTTGAGCGCTCTGGTAAAGAAGGTCAATTAAAGGAGGATTATAGTAAAAGTCAAGTTTATCTTCCTTCCAAAGAGACCAAACGCTCAGACAGGATGCATAAATGAGCTTAAAATGAAGCATGTCCCACTTTATAAAATGCCTGGGATGGTTTCCCAGAGAACCGCTGGCAGAAAGGCACGTGGGTACTTATGGATTTGACCCCGCAAAGTGCAATTTAGAAATTCTTCTGAAATAGATAAAATTCTGTAGAACGGGGACCGTTATGCGCCAACAGCTATCAAATTATCTGAAGCCAAATTGAGAGACTACCTCCAATATAAAGGGCACAACTGGATCTTTTTCCCGCCTACTTCCTTTGAAATTCAATCTGAATTACTTAGGCCAATACCTCAGGGCCTGTTGGGTTTCCCAGGCCTCCTTAAAACTAGAAACGGGTCTGATACACCTAGAGGCTAAGGTTTCATTAAATGCCTTTAACTCCTGGCCAACCCATCAGTTGGTCTTACTCTCTTAACTCAGATGATTTTCAACGTAAGTGGAATTACAATGGATTCTTACATCACAGCTTTCTTTCCCTGGATTTACACCTCCTAAACTGCTCTCTCAAGAGTTACGACCAGGAAAGGCCACAGTATGGATAGAGAAGAGCCAACTGGTTTAAGCAGAGCCCCAATCTCTTTTTATCCATGTTAAGTATCTTACACAGATAATAGTCCCTGAATACCGGAGAGACTTTGCCTTTGGCTCATTGGTGTAGTCTTCTTTATGCTATTAGAGGAAAAATGTAAAACGAAAAAGCCTCCCGTTTGAATGTTTATGCTCAGGGACCGATTCAGACAATTAATCCTGTTTTTGTTTCTGCCCATTTTATATTGATAAGAATTGATTCATAGTGCCCTTGGTTTTTCCCATTACGCCTTTATAGCAATTCTTCAAGAAAATAATGTGGCAAAGATTTGAGGAGTTTGAAAGATTATATAAGTATTAGATATTAATATCTTTGTTGGTGTACAGCTAAATGTTATTCTCCTTGTACAGTAGTAGATAAAATGGTATTTGTTCTATTTTTAGCTGGTAGTTATAATACTGTGATCAATTTCATTTTAACAGCTTAAATGAAGCTGCCGTCTTGTGAATTTTTCTTATATTACATTCCAAATTGCATCTTTATTTCATGGCGATGCTGATGCTCTTATGAAGTCACATTTTTTATCACCCAAAGAGTGCCTGCTCTTACTTTAATTACTGGAATATTAAGTAACCAGCAGGTAATGAATTAAATAAGTCCAAGTCTTCTCTGTATCTTTTATAATTGGATGTATAATCTGGGTGGAGCAAGCATTAACTTCTTTCTTATTCCCCTTGCAGAATTTGTGCTGCACTTTGAAGCATGACGCCGTCTCCCGCCCATCTAACATTTTACCTTCATGCCTTCCAATACCGGGGCCGTATCTTTCAAAACCTCTGACTGCAGGGTTAAATTCACTGTTGCTGGTTCTCGTTCAGCAGCAGCATCTAGAGAGCCTTTGTTCAGAGCTGAAGAATCCAGATCTACTATCACCTCCTTTCGGAACACAGGAAACACAACAATTAGGCGCATTTTTAAAATGATTTCACATTTGAATTTGTACTTTGGAATTGCTGGATGAATGCATGGATTTTTTAATGAGTGTTTTTGGAAGAAGAATTCCAATGTCTTACTTTGCTTTCTTCCTTTAGTTCATTTGGAGGATTTAGATCCCGCCATTACTTCAAGAGCTCAGCATGGCATCCATACCACTCCCTCCTCAAACCTTACACCTTACTTGCTCACCCCTTCTGCGGCATGAAGAGTCTCTTTGGCTTTTTCAGCTGCTTCGGAAAGCTTTTCCAACTCTTTCTCATGATGTTCTTTCCTGATCGCCTCCTCCTCCTGAAGAGTTGCTTCCAGTCTGGCTTTATTGTCAATCTTTTCTCCTTCCACTTCTGCTGCTTTCACCTGAGCCTCTTTTGCCTTTTTTATTTGAAAAAAATAATATATATCAACCTACAGAGAGATGCAGGACTTTTCTAGAGGACACTCATGTGTGCAAATCAACCAGCTAGTTCCTGCAACCTATAATAGAGGAGACTTAATCCTATTTTCATCCAAGCACATATTATCATCCTCAACAGAGACCAACCCAAAGGCCTTGAGAAGCCAACTAACAATTTGAGAAGAAAGAAAAGGTAAAAAAAAGTGCAGCTCTCTATCTGGAATTGGACAGCAACATCTATCACCTCACATCCATGCCAAGGAAATTAAGAGGAAACGTATAGCTAATAATAGTAGAATAAACATTCAAGTGATTAAAAAGTCCATCTACTGGTATTGCTTTTCTAAAGTTACTGCTACAAATGGTAAAACAATCAGGTTATTCGTTTCTTTTTAAAATAAATGTAAATGCCTTGGAAATAAGGACATCTAAACATCTTGCAGAGGTAATATGAATAAATGTTATTTCAGATATTGCATAGAAGAGAGCTTAGACATGGAGACAAATAATATCTGTATGAAGCAAAAGAGATCAATTAGTATCACAGCTTGTCAAGTTGTATTTCTAGTTCCCAAATGTTATGCTAATGTTGTCTTCTGCTCTGCTAAATCAAAAGACAAACAATTCCATCATAGCAAACTAAATCTTCTTCCATCTTGCCTTGCTGTCCATGATAAAAATATATGAACACCAAGACACAGATTGTCTTAACAACTAGATTTTCACCAAACAAATAACACGAAAACTTAATCCAAAATGACCAAAAGATGTCCACAAGCTTCAGAAAACATTCTAACATTATCAGAAGTCAAATAAAGGTGTGATTGTAGAACATAAAACAACATATTCCCTAAATATGTAAAATTCCCTAATGCTAGAATCATACTGTAACAAACACACCAACTGTTTCAAAGACAATTTAAAAAAAAAAGCTGGCCATGTGAAGCAAAGCATACCACGTTCTCAGGGAGTATTTGCAAAGTTGTTTTCAGCTGGTCAGCCGGCGACAGAGTTTCTGGAAGGTACAGAGCTCTGGACAAAATAAGCAGTGAAGTTGGGATTTCTTGATTCAGATGCAAGTCTAACCACTGCAATTAAAAGATAAAATATGAGACGTTTTTGGCTTGATGCAGAACCAAACGAAAGCAAATATTCCTTTAAAACAGAGGTGGGGAACTATGGTCCTTTTATGACTTGTGGACTTCAACTCCCGGAATTTCTGAGGCAGTATAGCTGGCTCAGGAATTCTGGGAGTCGAAGTCCACAAGTCATAAAAGGGCCATTAGCTCCCCATCCCTTTTTCAGGCCTTTTTCAGGTGGAAAGTAGATCTTAACTGGCAAAATTGTTTTCAAATGGGACACACAAAATTAAAGATACAATTAAAAACTGAAATAAAGGTACTGTGTGATTTGCATAAGAGTAACATCTCTTCTCACAGTAAGGTTTTGGATAGCACAAGATCAGAGTTGGGAAAGCAGTTACAATACTCTACAACAGGGCTTTTCAACTCATGGTATGTGTACCACTGGTGGTACGCCAGTCCTTGGCAGGTGGTACGTGATGTCCAGGTTGTCTAGTTTCAGAGAAGTGTAGGGGAGATGAGCTGAAGCAACGACAGCACTGCACACGCCTGGAGGAAAGTCTGCTTTAGCTGCGTTGTTGCAGAGGTTCTGTTGAGAGCACAGAATCGGCGGGCTTGGTTCCAGCAGCGCCGATCAGCTGGAGTCAAGCGTGCCAATTCTAAGCCGCCAGCAGAATCTCAGCAACAATGCATCTAAAGCAGACTTTGCCCCAGGCGTGTGCAGTGCTGTCACTGCTATCCCCAGAAGCAGCACACTCCACTGGGATGAGGAGGTTATCTGAGAGTGGCCCGTCCAAGAAAGAAAAGGAGTGGGGAGAGAGCAGAGGATATAAAAGGAAGCGGTTTTGACGGGGGTGGGAGGGAGAGGAAAAAAAGATGATGAAGAAAGAGGCGACGAGAAGATTCTTTGGGGCAAGTCTGAAAGAGAAAAGGACATAGAAGAGGATTCTATCAGACAAGCAGAGGGATCAACGAAGGAGCAGAGGCTGTGGAAGGAGAGCCTAACAGGTGGTGAAAGAGAGAGAGAGGGGGGAAGAAGGGCTGATCAGCACAGGTTTCTCATTAAAAGTGTGGCAAGTGGGTGCACCTTATCACTTGTTTCCTTTGGAGGGGTGTCATCAAGTTTTTGACATCATGCTAAGTCACTGGTGATACTCGAATATTGTTGTGGCCTAAAAGTGGTACAATTTGTGAAAAGGTTGAAAAGTACTGCGCTACATTAATGCAAATATTACTAAAAACATACCCAGGAAGGGTTGAAATTACTAAAAGCGTACCCTGAAAGGCCAGTGTAACAAAAACTACGGCAATCTAGGTGTTCCACAGACAAAGTTCCAAATTCTGAAAAAGTATTAGGTTGCTAGGAATATCATGATCCTGAGCATTCCATTTTGGTTTTATAGATTTCATAAGCAAGAGTTTGCGAAAAGTTTTAGGATGCAATAAGAGTTTAAAAAATTACTGGCAGAGCTGATTCCAAACCTTCTTCCAGATTCGGTCAAAGGATGAGAGTCAAAATATAGATAGCAACTGCCAGGCAAAAGAGACAGAACTAAGGATGTGATTCTCTCTGTTATTGCTTAAAAATCCAGATGTCTGCAGAAACCAAGCCTACCCCAACAGAGGCAGAAAGGGAAGCGTGTTCCATCCGATAATGAATGTGTTTTTCTCCCATTCTGGCTTAAAAGACGTTTGTGCCATCGTGTACATATATGTGTTTTGTATACGGATGCAGCATAGACCTTGCTTAGTTCAAAATTTCAACTTTGAGTTAGAATTGGATCTTGACAGTTTTTAGCAGAGCTTTGCTAGTTCTTGACCTGTTCTCTCTTGTGAAGAATATTCTGAGTGCATCTGTGCATATTGTTCCCATTAAGATCCAGTATGAGGTTTGGGTCTCGTGACAATAATCTTTTGATACCCCTAGCTGATCAAATACCTGCTTTAGCTGATCCTTTAAACGTTCTTCTGTGACACCAAGAGCTCTCATGCCCCTTACTCTGCAGGCTGCTTGTAACTCTTTTACTGTCAGGTTATCCATGCCTTCCTCAGTTATCAGCTAGACAGGACAAAAAGGATGAACATTTACAGCATATTGAAAATTGTTACTCAAATATTCAGAAACAACTATTATAATAAATAGCTAAATTCATTTCTAACAGTTCTCTGCTTGAGCTCTCCACCCTGGCTGGCATTTCCCAACACATACATCATGATTCTAAAATTAATTTTCTTTTTCACAATACAATTTCTTTAAATAAAACGTAAACAAAAAAGATTGCCTTACTTTATCATCTGCTTTGATACTTCTCAGTCTCATTATTAGCTGGAAGCGAAGAAAGTTGTTGGTTCCAATTGACTGAAGTTCTAAAAGTTTACACAGAGCAACCAGCTGGGGTCTGGTGAGATTGTCAAGGGTCAGTTCATCTTCAAACAGCTTAGAAAATCGTAAAATCTCCTCATTACTCGGCCTTTCACCAGTTTCGCGTATCTGAAATTAGAAATTGTATGCAATAAAATCTTAACATGGTCTCTAGAACTTTTTCCTCATGAAAGCAGGGATTTACTCTAAGAAATGTTAACTACTGTATCAGATGTGTCTATTATCTGCTTGGAAAACTAGTGATAAAATGTAACAATATAATTTAATTTTTTAAGACAAACTGAATACCTTTTGAAAGAAAGTGGAGAAATCCTTAGTAACATTCCCTTTAGCTGCCTTATTTTTTAAGGCAATCTCTTCAATAGTATCTTGAAGAAATTTAGCCATCTCAAGCTTTACTCTCAGCTCCTTCTTCAACCTCTCTTCCTAATAAGGGGGAAAAAAGCATTTTAATAGAAATCTGCTCCAGACAGCATTACAAATTAATTTCCTATTATGTCCCCTTTGGACACTATCAAACATCAGACTGAATACAATATTTAGCAACATTCTTATATAAGCTCTTCTAGCATTTTTTGAAAAACAAGACCAGCTAAATGAAATGGATTCATTCATTCCGAATTATGCATGAAAGTCTGCAGCTTTGCATACGATTATCTAAATCAGGGGTGACTTGTGGATCAACTGGGCTCAGGAGTTCTAGGAGTTGAAGTCCACAAGCCATTAAAAGGGCCACCATTCCCCACCCCGATCTAAATGGACAGTTACTGTTCAACTACTTCAGCAAGGCATTTTCTGAGCCAACTCACTAAAAATTAGCCCTTTTGCATTTAGCTTTGCACACATTAAGGTTTAAGGCTCTCCACATGCAAGTTTATATCTTTTAAATGTTTTTAACATGTTTTTGTATTGATTGTATCGATTGCTGTGAGCCGCCCTGTGTCCTAGGAGGGGCGGCATACAAATGTAATAGATACAATAAATTAAATTAAATTGAATTAAATTTTCTGAAGTCAACTTCCCTAACTCTAACCTGAAAGCTCAAGTGAAAGACACACCAATTCTTTATTCCATGGCACGTCTTTGAACATTTAATTAAGCATACGTTAACAGAAATGAACATATAGTTATTATAGGGAGGGGTCTGTAGGGAGGGGTCTGTAGACAGCATGATCCACCTTTCACTAGCAGAGGGGAGTTGAAGCACTTAGGGTCACCTGCTCAGGTCATTGGGTATTTTAACCAGGGATACTATCACTCTAGACTTTTCCACAGTTATACAAGTATGTCTCAATATAGCTATTACCTTCTTAGTGTTTGTCTCAAATGTTGAAGGAAGCATATTGGGGAACAACTTTAAAGCTACTGGAAGCAAGAATTCCATGAACGGAACAACGATAAAGACGAGAAAAGGGACCAAGCGAAAGAGATCAGCACATATCCGAAGGAACTGTAAACGAAAACAAGTTTCTGTTTATCCCAACAGGAAACTAAAAACAGCCAACAGCCATTTCCTTGCTGCAAGCATTTAAAAAAGACTAGGTGATATTATGTGGCTAATTGACAGTATCATTTTTTGGCACTTTAAGTATAAAAAAGCTGCACGTGATCAATTTTATCAAGCTTATTTCTTTTCAGACCAAGCAACACATCCTTCCTACTTTCAACACACAGAAAAGCTATTAATAAATGTGACCTGTTTGAAGCATCAGCTTTGCTGCAAAGGAAACTGCAATCTCATACAGAGTCAATCAGGAGGAGGCCTAACCGAAGACTATAGGATTTCTTTTTCAGCGGAGCAGGCATAAACAGCACTATTAGCTATAATCACCACGGAGGAAAAAGGGGGTTAACATCATCTGACAGTTGAAGTGTTCTCTGCATTAAAGAAAAATTGTATGCTCTGTGTCAATGCCAGAATCATGTGTTATTTTGCTCCATTAATGTTCAATGCGACATCTGTACTTGTTAAAAGATATAATTTCCTTTGCAGTTTTCAAATCTGGCTAAATCAGCTAGCTTTTATACTTTTGCAAGAAAAATGATAGCGAGGATCTATTATTATGTTTAAAAGCATGATAGTAAAATCTATAGCCCTTCATTTACAATCATAATTGGAACCACAATTTCTATTGCTAGGTAAGGTGGCTATTAGTCACACTCAACTTTGTTGGCCATGGTTGTTAAGTGACTCGTGTAGCCATTAAATGAACTCAGATTCCCCAATTCACTTTGCTTGTTGGAATCTGTCTTGAGAAGGGGTCGATCACATGACCCTGACACACTGCAACCACTGTAAACACATGCCAGGTGCCAAGCATATAAATTGTTATCATGTGACCATGGGGATGTTCAGTGGTTGTAAGTGCAAGGACTAGTCATTTTTTTCAGTGCCATTGTAACTTCAGCTGTTAAACAGCTGTTAGTTGAGGACTACCTATATTAGGTACAACATTTCAACCACTGTGTGGTCACCTTTTAAAAACTAAATTAATATTTTACCTTATCTACTCTACCTTGTATATATACTGAATAAAAATGTTCTCGTTTTTGTGCGTGCACAGTACACAGACTTTTTCTTTGTTAAATAATTCTTCACATATTTAATTTCTTTACTTCTGATGTTTTGTTTATTCAATACAAGAACTGAACATCTAATATCGCTATCACTAAACAAAGTATCGACAACTGTTAGATCATGTTTAATTTATTTGAATTTCAGTCCCAAAAAGACTACTATGGACAACGTACCTGTCTGCGTTCCCGACGGGTCAGAGAACTGCCATGCAGAATTTGCCAGAGCATCCTCGCAGCAATTTTTGAATCGATCCACAGCAATCGAAAGCCATGGTAGTAATGCTTCACTTCATCAATAATATTCTGCCCGATAGATTTTTTAACTATGGCTTCTTCTACTGTTGGACTATAAACAGGCCCGCCTTCTTCCAACTTCTTATTTTTGTCTTTAAGAGACTTCAACGATTTTTCTATTACAGAGTCATCGTTTCTGGGTGGTGATGAATGCCAGTTCCTTACTGTAACCCAACAAGGTCCTGAAACACCTCTGTTTGGAGATGGCCACCAGGAGTCAAATGATCTCAGGACTACCCCCTGTCTTTTTTCTGATCCTTTCGTCCAAGAATAGCTATCTTTTGTACAATACACGTAAGGCGAGATATTAGTGCAGTATGTAAAATGAGCAGGCCTGTAAAAGAGAAAAAGCAGGCTTTTAATACTAATAGCACACATTATACTTTTATTTCTACAATGTCCATAAATTCAGTTGGGCTACTGTATGTTTGAGAAACGCCATTTATTCTCCACAAGCTAAAGTGCCATGAGACTTACATTCTGGGAAAACAGAATGGATGGGCTCTTTGCAGATCATCTAACAAAAAACTCCATGACATTCTGATCAGCAAGCTAGTTAAATGTGAGCTGCAAAAATAAGTGAATATGGCTGAGCCAAAAATCTGTCTGAAAGTGCAGCTCAATGGTTCCTCATCAAACTAGAAAGAGGGATACCACAAGTTTCAGTCCTGATAGAAATACCATTCAACACATGGATTAATTTTTTGGGTGAAGAGGTAAAGTAAATGCTTATCAAATTAGCAGTGAGCTCCACTGATAACGTTCAAGCAAAAGTTATAGAATCAACTGTTGAGGGTGCCTCAATTTATATTTTTACCCGGCAATCCACTGACTAAGCTTGGTGGCCTACATCCAACTCTATGATTCATTCATATAAAGCATGTATATAATTAGATGTTCCTAAGCATAAATACTGCTGCTACACGTTCGAGTCTGTGAAAACACAAAGTGCTATGACAACAACAAAAAATAAAGAGCTGAAAGAGAAAATGCGTAAGTGCTGGAAATTCTGAGTCTACTGTTAAACTTTCAAGCAGCAAAGCAAGAGGCTACACCAAAACTCTTAAGAAAAAATGTTTAATGAGAAAGTCCCATAGAAACCAAAAATGATCAGGTACTCTACAGGTTACTTGCCTCAGCAAATGGCACATTAGCTGCTTTGTCTGGGTTCACAAAAAAAGCAAGACTTTATTTTATTTATTTATTATATCCTGCCTTCATTATTTTTACAAATAATTCAAGACAGTGAAGATATCCAATACACCTTACTCCTCCTATTTTTCCCACAACAACAACCCTGTGGGGTAGGCTGGGTTCAAAGAGAGGGACTGGCCCAAAATCACCCAGCTAGCTTCCATGGCTTAAGGCCGGACTTGAACTCACAGTCTTAAACTTTCTAGTGGTTAACTAGAGTTACTAAGGTAACTAGAGTTATCTAAGTTATACATAAGATCGGACACTGCCAAGGAATCCCCTAACCACAGGCTAATCTGCGAGATCAAGTATCATCTCCACAGAGTTGCAAAAGAAACTTCTGTTTCATTTATCAAGAACTAGCTTCTGATACCTGTGCTCCTTCAATCAGGAGAAAAGCAAACAAACGGTGTCGGATATTTTGTCCAATCACAACCCTCTACCCATCCTGAATTTAAATATGGCAATAAATCTTAAATAACTTAGGGGGGGGGTGTTTTTAAAAATCCTTTGTTAGTGATTGCCTAGATGGGAATACAAAGGTATGTAGCAAATTTGATGCTTGCACTTTTAATGGTTTTAGAGATCTCGTGATGAGTCAGTTAGTGAATGAATGAGTGAGTGGTTTTTAACAAATATATATATACAGATTAAGGGTAACTTGAACCAACTGCTGTAAGAGTAGAATCTCGCAGGAACCAAGGTCAACACACTTAATGCTCTCAGTCTGAAAGGAAATGTCTCAGTTAGGGATGGCGACAATAGTCATTTTTCCAGTTGAAATGGGAGAATGAGGGGCTGTGGCGAAGGAAGCCCCTAACAGAAGCAGAAATGGCTTGAGAGCAGCCAGAAAAATAATAATAATAATAATCACAGTCAATCCCTGAAGGACATTGAAGGAGAGTTAGTTACAAAGCTAACATGGAGCTGGCCGAGATCAGGAGTACCGAAGAAAGAAATGGAAGGCTTCATTTTGGCTGCCTAAGAACAAGCCTTGCAGACCAATTTCATGAAAGAAAAAATTCAACACGTCAGCAACAACAGCAAACGTTGCTTATGCAACAAGGAAGACGAAACAGTGGATCTGCAGCAAAATCTCATCGACTGAATATCTACATCATGATTGAGTTTCGGAAATCATATATTGGAAACATGCACACATTTTTAAATTTTCTGTATGCAAACGTCTTTTACTTCAATATTACCTCAACATTTCCACCAACTCCTAGCAACTAATCAAATAATTTGCATGGAAAAAAACTCATTCTATGGACATTCTTCTCCTCTACTATTAGAGAAATAAGGCTGTATTTTTCCTGTGATAGTAAGCTATTCTCATAACTATGTGAACATGTGTACACTTAAGATACACTGATCATAACCATTCATAAACCAGAGTACCTCCAGCAATTAATTTGAAATTAGTTTTTTTCTTTGAACAAGTTCTTAAAAAATATTCTTAAAAGCACACTCGGAAAATGAAGATGCATTAAGATGCAATAATTGTTTTAATACCAATTAATTTTAGCTTACTGTGGTTTGTCATTAACATCCAATATGAATCCCTATCTTCTGTATATTGGCTTTACCTTATATTTCTGCTATTTATAGATACTCTAAGCAGGATAATAAACATTTTCTACTGAAAATAATCACAAAGCTTTCAGTAAACTCCACTTTAGAAGGGATAATTATTCCCATCCTTCCTATTCTCTAAGAGAGGGGAAATCAGCTTGTCACACTCAGAAATTACTAGACCAGTAATCTCTTAGGCTACAAATAGTTCTGTAGGCCATGTGGCTACAGTTGATGAAAGTTTGATGTTTTAAACATATAGAGGACCATACTTTCTTTTTTTTATCAATCTTTTTATTGTTTTTCCAAAAGAAAGAGAACAAAAAGAAAAAAGAAAAGAAAAAATTACATATATAAAAAATAACAAAGTAAGACATAAATACATAATGCCTAGATCTCCTTCTTCTTCCTCCTCTTCTTCTTCCTCCTTTGTTTTAGAGGACCATACTTTTATTTTCTGGGTTTGTGATGGCAAAATTGCTTTGCATTTCTTTTCTGGATTGAGCTTTTGGAAACACATTTCAAAATTATTCTGCTTCTTGCTTTGCACTACACGTTAAAAATACTTAAAACAATAACAATTTTACTGTTCTAATTTAAGCCTGTCTGTGCTAAGTCAAAACAGAATAACAGTCTTAAGGCAGATGCCTTATTTACCTAAAATATGTCAACACCCTTTAGGAAAAGATAACCGAAATCCTGTGCCCAGTTTCTCTTCTTATAAATCTAAGGTGAAATCTACCTGAAATCAATCCTACAAAGTACTTTCTGTCTAATAAATATATACAGATCTCAACTTGTATGTGAACATATGAACATATGCATCTCCAAACAAACTTGCTGAAAGTTATATTTTACAAAAATGCCAGAGGAAAACAAAATCCTATAATTAAGAACTACTGACTAAATTGCCTGTAAATAGAGTATCTCTATCATCTTAATAACAAACACTGTCAATATACACACACCCCAATCATTTCCCAACACAACAATAAAAAAAAATAATGGGGGAAAATGAGATAGTGAAAGGGAAGGCTCCTTTAGGAAGAGAGGAAACAAAACCAGATGCGTGTGAGAAGTGGTAACTGAACAGAAATGGAAAACAAATTAGAGAAAGGCCTATTTTGGTACTGTAAAAAGGTAAAAGAACCACACAAGCATCACCTCCTAATCAAAGGTTAAACTGTATGCTACACCTCAAAGAATGTTTCAGTCTTTTGTAATTGTTTATTTATTACAAGCATGTATATATTATTATCTATTATAAGACCTGCATAGTTTTCAAGCAGCTTCCTCCATTCTGTAAACTTGTCAAAATAAGCAGGTTACTACCTTGTTTCCCTGAAAGTAAGACATCCTCCAAAAATAAAGACCTACTTACAGTTTTGCCTC
>JANHFO010004945.1:40131-52202 GCA_032468095.1 Pareas carinatus
GTTGAAGTCCGTAAGCCTTAAAGGGACCAAGCTTGGAGACCTGTTCTAGTATAACTAGGTTGACTTTCAGCAAACCTCCTCGCTTGGCCCTTTAAGACAGCTGTGTCATTTGGAGTAAAAGAAATTATTATTATTATTTTATTATTATTATTTTGATTCTTATACCCACATATCTGATAATCTAAATGGGGAATGTCCTTGCCAGTATCCAAACAATCTTATTCTAAAGATGCAATAATGTTACAGACATTGCTAATTAGGATAATATGAATATTGCATACTTTTAAGTAAAATAGAAACCAGAACTAAACCAGGTCTATGTGATAAATTAAATGGTCAAAATCTTTCCTGCTACAAACAATTGAAATCTCATAGGATCTATGCCAAGTACAATTGAAATGATTTGTAAGAAGTTTTATTTTAAAATGTGTTTTGAGTTTGGAATTAATCACTCCTGCTGGGAATTTTTTGGAAGGGGACACAAGGGGGTCTATGCTTGACTGGTCAGCCTATATAAAAATTGGCTGAGGAATTTGTTTAATTCCTACAGCAAATAGTGGGAGCCTTCAAACACACTTGTTACAGATAACTATCGAAACCTTCATAGGACAGAACTAAGGAAAGGAGCAGTAACAATGAAATTTTCTCCAAACGGCGTGAGCAAGGTAGTCACAGCAGCAATATATTTATTAGGGTTTAGCTTTCCTAACTCACACACTGCCTTTTTAGGCTGATGGCTTTAAAATGTCACGATACAGTCGTGGTATTTTTGGCATGCAAACATATGTGGAAAGTTTAACCAAGAAGCAAAATATCTGGCCGCTTCAAAATTCACCACAATTCTATCTTTAATGCATACTTTGTCTATGTTTATCTGCTCGAAAAGAAGCACCATCACACAGCAGCATAGATGTTCCATCTCCTAAGGCTTAGCTTTCTGTAGTAATCCAGCTCCAAGATGGCAGCTAGTTGTCTTCTGCTGCCTATCTAATGGGTCATTTACAGTTCGATGCAGTTAAATGTAGTCTCAAAACCAATGCGCCCTGTTTGACATGGCACATTAATCCCTAGAACCATAATTTTACCAGTTGGGGATGCTCCTTTGGGAAGAGTTTGTGACTGTCAGTGGTCTGGAGATAAAGAAATGGATGTGGTAAGTCAGAAATAAATCTGCCTATTCATCACCATCCAGCTTCCCGAAGAAGCTCAGAATGTCTCATTCTCCGATGCAGGCAATCCTCGACTTATGACCACAACTGAACCCCAAAATTTACGTTGCTAAGTGAGACATTTGTTAAGCCAATTTTGTCCCATTTTACCCCCTTTCTTGCCACCGCCGTTAAGCGAATCACTGCAATCGATAAGTCTATAGCCTGCTCGTTAAGTGAATCCCTCTGCTTCCTTGACTTTACTTGTCAGACGGTCGCAAAAGGGGATCGCGTGAGCACGGAACACGGCAACCGTCATAAGTACATGTCAGTTGCCGAGCATCTGAGTTTTGATCCCATGACCATGAGGATGCGGCAAGGGTGGTGCGAAAAATGGCGACGTCACTTTTTTCAGTGCCCTTTGAACAATCACTTAATGAATGGTCGTAGGTCGAGGACTGCCGGTACTAAAGGAGTCTGGAAATGTTTCTTTTCTCCACCACAGGAAGCCACAAATGTCCACCTTCCGTGGGGATTCCCTGTTAAAACCGGGCCTATGGCTGTCGGTGTCCTCTTGATATATAATCCAACCAGGTTAAAAAGGGCGGGGGGGACTCCCATGCCATTAAAAAAGATGGCAGCATCGAGGGAGAGGAACCCTAGAGGAGGGCTTTTTAACGTTGTCATTTTTCTCTTCTCAAGGTCTGCGAGAAGCCCGGGGACCTGATGTTGTGTGAAGGACGGTGTCTTGGGGCATTCCATGCGAGCTGCAGCGGCCTGTCCGGAAGGCCCAAGGGACACTTTATGTGCAGCGAATGTACTTCAGGCAAGTTTTGTTGCATTGGGTAGTCTACGCACCCTTTGCACACTCCCTGTGCAAAATGGCCGTCCGTTGGATCGTGTGCTGAAGGCGCCTGGCTACCAAAAGAGCAACGATAAGGAAACATGATCAGTTAAAGGGTTAATACTGAGAAATGCTGAGGAAATAAAAGGAAGGGATGCACCTTTGACAACTTCCTGTACAGATAGTCCTCGACTTACGCCTACCATTGAGCCCAAAATGTAGGTTGCTAAGTGAGACATTTGTGAAGTGGACCTTGCCTCAGTTTATGACCTTTCTTGTCATAATTGTTAAAGTGAACCACTCCAGTTGCTAAGTTAGTAACACGGTTGGTTAATAAGTGAATCTGGCTTCTCCCGTTAACTTTTCTGGTCAGGAGGCTGCAACCGGTGATCACATGATCCCTGGGCACCACAACCGTCATAAATATGAGTCAGTTGCCAGGCGTGTGGATTTTGATCACGTGACCGACCATGGGGGTGTTGTAACAGTTGTAACCGGTGAAAAATATTTCTTTCAGTGCAGTTTGAATGGTCATTAAACGAACTGTCATTGATTTCCCATATTATTTTAATTTGGTTTTAAATTCAGCTTTGGGTTTTCGCAATCTTCTAAATTTAGTTTTAAACAATTTTAGTCAGCCTATTGTATAATTATCTTAAGTATTGTTTTAATCTTGTTCATATGTATGTTTTTATCTGACTGTTCACCGCCCTGAGTCCTTCGGGAGAAGGGCGGTATACAAATTAAAATATAAAATAAATAAAATAAAATAAAAAAAGTCGAGGACTACCTGTACTGGGAAAATAAAGGAAGTAATGCATCTTTAGCATCTTCCTGTACTTCCCTCTGCCTTACTCAGACCAGTCGAGGTTCCTCGTGCCTTTATTTTGTACAGGGAAGTCCTCAAACTTACAACTGGTTACAACATTGCGACAGATCTTGAAAAGCTGCTTATGACTCGGTTTCAGAGACAGGGCCACTGCAGTTGGCCCCACAGAGCTGTTAACAAAATTATGGGCGTTTGTGAATGGTTGTTAAGCAAGCCGTCGTTAGTCAAGGACTACCTATAAGGCGGAAGTCTAAGGACGCCGCCAGATCCAAGAACATAGTGATTAACCGTGGAGGCAGATTTGAGCATCCTCAGTGAAGTGGAGACCTTGAGGTCTGTCCCCCATCCATCGGTTCCCGGATAGCCGGAAGTCCCTTGATATAAACCACTGCTCTCCAAGAGTAAAAACGCTGCTCATTATCAAAAATAATTTGATCCACCCTGTGAATTTTTTTGCATTACAGTCACCATCCCGTTTCCCCCCCCAAATGTCCTTACACTTTTCTCTAAAAGCAAAGTACAAATTTAGATATTTAACAGGGAAAGGACGGTGCTTATGAAGAACGGCATGTGGAAAACTCCAGATAACTCAATCAGCTCCACTTAAAAATGAACTCCGGTGTGTTCTAGTCTTGAGAAACACTTAATGTCGTTTTAAAATTTTTATTAGGTACTCGCACATGTTTTGTGTGTAAGGAGAAACAATCCGAAGTTAAGCGCTGCATCGTATCGCACTGCGGAAAGTTTTACCATGAAGCTTGTGTGAAAAAATTTTCCCTCACCGTTTTTGAAAATAGGGGCTTTCGCTGCCCCCTGCACAGTTGCGAGAGTTGTCATGTTGCTAACCCCTCAAACCCCAAAGTGTCTAAAGGTACTTCTTTTTCCTTCTTCATTTCTCTGAGTAAGTCTTGATGCGTCCGTGGTTCATTTTCAGAGGTCGCGTAGCAGGCCTTGCGATCACTGATGACTTAATATGGGAACTCGAAGAGGTTCTTCACCCAGGGAGTCCTCAACTGACAATCTCAATGAAGCCCAACATCTCTGTGGCTGAGTGAGGGGGTTGTTAGGTGAATTTTGCCCCATTTTACGACTTTTCTTCCCACGATTGGTGTTTTTTTAATTATTATTTCTATTTTAAACTAGCAAATACATAAACACACAAACATGCAATGATGATCAAGGGAGAAAAACCCGTTGCTTAACAGGTAAACGGGTGTTTGAGAGACCTGAAGATATCAAGCAAGTATTAAAAGCAAAATCCATAAAAGATATTTTTGCATCTCCATCAGCAATAGTTATTCCAGGAGGGAGGAGGAGTTTTAACACAAATTATATTTTTAACAAAAATGATTTCCAACCTCTTCAGAGAGAATGTGCTCGGGAAGGAGTGAGGAAATTGAGTGTCAAAATTTCTCTCCAGTTCTCTAGATTGCGTCTCTTTTTCCCAACCTCTTTACTTTCTTTCTTTTCCCTCCATTCTTCTTCCATTATTCCTTCCTCTTCTCTCTGCCTTCCTTATTACCCCTTCCTAATCCTATCCCTAATCCTTCTAACACTAACCCTAAACTCTATTTCTAATCCTAAACACCCTAACCTTATCCCTAACTCTAGCCCTACTCTTTCCCTATCTCTACCTTAAATCTAATTCTATAGCTAAACTTAAGTCTAACCCTTAACTCCCCTATCTCTTCCCCCTTATTCCTATAGCTCATTCAGCCAGCTTTCTTCAAGCCTTATCTCCTTTCCTCTCCACCTTCTTAACCCCTTCCCTTACTTTCTCATCTCTTCACCTTCCTTCTTCCCCTTTCTCATTCCTATTTCCTCTTCTTTCTTCCCTCTTTCCTTTTTACACCTTCCGACTCTTACTCATCCTCTCATTAGTTCCACTCTTGTTTCCTCCTTTCTCCATCTCTCTTCTTTACCGTTTCTTTCTCTTATCCCCTAACATCCTCTTACCCTCAAACCTGCCACAATTGTGAAGTGAACCACTGCAGTTGTTAATTTAGTAACAGGGTTGTGAAGTGAATCTGGAGTCAATGGCCAAGCCTCTGAATTTTGATCATGTGTCCGTGGGTTTGCTGCAACAGTCGTTAAGTGTGAAAAGCGGTCATAAGGCCCTCTTTTGTATCTTTGAACTGTTGTAAGTCGAGGGCTACTTTTGTGCGGTGGTGAGACTGGAAGTTTATCATGACCACACAATAACAATTTTGTGTGACTATATATGCACTGTCCTTCCTTTAGTTAGGAACTAAACAGGACTGGGAAGAAGCTGCTAATCCCCCTTTGCTTCTTTTCAAGGCCATCTTTCCTCTCCACCATTTTTTTTCTAGCCTTCCCGTAGGAAGAAAGTGTAAAGTTAGCAAAATTATTTAGGTAATAAACAGCATTTTTCATGCTTGCTTTGCATGAAGTCCAGGATAGAAAGAATCGAGGTAATCTTAATTTCTTGTAAAGGAAACATCAGTTTCAAGCAGATCGTTCCAAACTCTTTCAGACAGCCAGTATTCATTCACTTGACACCCTTGGCACATCATATTGTGGAATAGCCATGGTGTACCTATTTTATAACAGAGGCAAGGCCACCGTAAGCCCACTGGGTTGAGTCAGAGAGTAAAACTGATAATTAAGAGTACAGAAAGAGAAATCAAATTCAACATGAGGTCTCTGAGTCCATAAACAACATCCAGGGGAGAAAAGCCGGTTAGATCCCCCAGTACGAGTCAACAGAGAGGAAGAACCTATGGCTCAGTGAGTAAAACATTAGCCTAGCATATAATCCAGCCCAGGTTCGAATCCCATCAAGGGTGTGCCTCACTGATGAAAACAAATAAGCTAGAAATGACCATCAGAGACTCCTTTTCTTGCTGTAATAAAAAAAAGTGTCACTTAGCAACAGGCCTGCAAAGCTCCTAGTCTGGGGTTGGAAGGCAAAAAGGAAGCAGTTCACTCCCTTCTGTACTCAGAAAAAAAACAGGTGCCTCATGAAAAAAACGCCAGGGGAAAGAAAAATTTAATTCTTTTCATTATACAGGTAGTCCTTGACTTATGACCACAATTGAACCCAGAATTTGTGTTGCTAAGTGAGCCATATGTTAAGTGAATTTTGTCCCCATTTATGACCTTTCCGGTCACAATTGTTAAGTGAACCACTCCGATTGGTCGCAAAATGTGATCACGTGACTCCTGGGACATTGCAACCGTCATAAATAGGAGTCAGTTGGCAAGCATCTGACTTTTGATCATGGGGGATGCTGCAACAGTCGTTAAGTGGGAAAAATGGTCATGAGTTACTTTTTTTAATGAACTGTTGTAAGTCGAGGACTACCTGTAGTGTCATGTCATGAACGTTTGTACCATTATCCAATATTTCTCAACCTTGATAACTTTGAGATTTGTGGACTTTGGTTGAGGTGAAGTGGAACTCCGCACATCTCAGATGACAAACACTGCCATCATCCATTACCTACCCTGTTTTCCCGAAAGTAAGACATTCCCCAAAAATAAGACCTACTTACAGTTTTGCCTCTCGCTGAAATATAAGGCATCCCCCGAGAATAAGACCTCCCTGATAATAAGGCCACAGCGCAGCCGGAGCAGACAGGAAGTGCAAAGTCTCTTTTAATCAGAGAGCCCGCGCCGCCGCCCGGACAAGCTGCCGCCTGCTGCTCGCTCTGCCCTGCCGGAGTCTGGCTGACTCACAATTAGATAGTGAGTCACGTGGGGCAGGAGTCGGGCACATTGTGTGTACCGTATTCTTCTTCATAGAAAAATAAGGCCTTCCCTGGAAGTAAGACCTAGCACATCTTTGGGAGCAAACATTAATTTAAGACACTGTCTTATTTTCGGGGAAACAAGTAGTTTATGGATTTTGCGGCACTCTCTGATTACTGTTTTAAGTCCCTAAGCATTTTTGTCAATAAATTGTGAAAAGCGGTGTGCATATTTTCTTTTGAACCAGGCAAAATGATACGCTGCGTTCGCTGTCCGGTGGCTTACCACGTGGGTGACAATTGTGTGGCTGCTGGTTGTGCCATGCTTTCCTCCAGCAGCATTGTGTGTACCAGCCACTTTACCGCCACAAAAGGGAAAAGCCATCATGCTCACGTGAACGTCAGCTGGTGTTTTGTGTGCTCCAAAGGTAAACAGTGAACTTAATTGTATTCAAACAGTTCTTCGATGCTGTGGATAAAGGAATTAAGTTGTGACTTTCCAGACTTTTTATTAAAGTTCAAAGCCCTTTTATTTTTCGCGTGTGTTACAAACACATTTAGAAAAGATTGGTTTTGGTTCTGATCAAAACTCAATAATTTCAATATAAGCATGAGGGGGGAAATTGTGTATAAATGTAAAGCGAGCAGATAGGGCAAGAGACACACAACGTTCTGCTCCCTGGTGATGCCTAAAATCTGCTCCAGAAAATTCTCCTTTTCGGAACAGATGTGAGAGAAGAAGTAAATTTCCATAACAAATGCCATCCTCAGAAACGCAGTCGGTGCCTTGAATCCGAGAAAGTCCATGTTGTGTGAAACAGGTAACCTAGATTTAAAAAATGTGTACCGAAAGAATAAGGAAGCAATCGCCCGTGGACAAACTTGATGTAGATCAGTGGTCTCCAACCTATGGGCCGAGGCCCACCAGTGTCCCGTGAGAAAATCTTGGTGGTCCGCAGGAAAATCTGGAGATTATTTGAATTGTTTTGTATAGTTGTATGGTTCCTGCTCCTGGGGATGACAGATACACAAGACGCACTCTGACTCTCATTCTCTCTCTGACTCTGTGTGGATGTGTGTCTGTCTCTTATTCTCTCTCTCTCTTTCTTTGTCTCCCTGCCTGTCTCTCTTTCTCTCATTCTCTTTCTGTCTCTGTGTGTCTTTGTCTCTCTCTTCATTCTCTCTTTCTCTCACTGTCTTTCTCAAGCAGAAGTAAATATCACACTAAAAGTTTGTAATACTTGAAGCTTCAATTATTTTGCAATAATTAAACTAACTTTAATAATTTTGCTATCATTAAACAACCTTTAAAGATGTTGTTACGGTTAAATAAGCATTTATGATTTTGTTATAATTAAATAAGCTTTTAAAAAAATTGTTATATTAAATAGGTGCCTTTTACATTAATAAAACACAAGTTCTCTGATCCTTATTTTATAAATGTAGGTATCTTTAAAAAAAATTCCTATTAGTGGTCCGCGGGATTTAAAGTTATGAATTTAGTGGTCCCTGAGGTCCAAAAGGTTGGCGGCCACTGATATAGATAATATTACCCACATTTTAAAACTTTCTGCCTTTGGATAGCTTTTGTCTGCCGTTGATATTATCCCACAAACATGGTTCAACTGGGCTTCCAGCTTTTCTTGGTCACAAAGGGAGAAGTTGATCATAGGCATATCTCCCACGAGTTTACTTGGGAGACCTTTCTGCCGGCGGTCTCAGAGTAAATCCTAGCAAGCACCCTAATCTTTGCATAATCTCTTCCTGCTTATGTGAATTTGGACTTTAATCTTGCAGCAAAACATGTTAGCATTTTTATACTGAAAATAAAGCCCTGTTGTTTTTCCTTTTTGTGGGTGTGTGTGTCATCAAGGGTTGTTTTGTGCCTTTCGTTACAGGGGGGAGCCTGTTGTGTTGCGAATCCTGTCCTGCTGCGTTTCATCCCGACTGTTTAAACATTGAAATGCCAGACGGGAGCTGGTATTGCAATGACTGCAAAGCAGGGAAGAAAATTCATTTTCAAGATATTATTTGGGTCAAACTGGGAAATTACAGGTTTGGATTTATAAACATAATTTAAATATTTAAAGAAATCTTTGTGGGTGTGTGTATTACAGGTTTGGATTTATAAACATAATTTAAACATTTAAAGAAATCTGTGTGTGTGTGTGTGTATGTAGGTTTGAGCATGTTCGGGTTTTTCCCCGTGTATATATATGATTGTGTGTGGCTCTTCCTTGGAGCTCCTAAAAGAGGGGGGATTTATACACAAGATGTTTGATAGAACGGTGTACATGTTAGCAAAATCCATCTATATGAGACTAATGTTCATTCGTTTCAAATTGATTCTTTTGGTTGTTTTTGTCATAGGTGGTGGCCTGCCGAAGTCTGCCATCCCAAAAACGTCCCTCCAAATATCCAGAAAATGAAGCATGAGATCGGAGAATTCCCTGTGTTTTTCTTTGGCTCTAAAGATTACTACTGGACCCACCAAGCACGGGTGTTTCCATATATGGAAGGGGACCGGGGAAGTCGATATCAAGCCATTAAAGGAATCGGAAAGGTTTTTAAAAATGGTAAACGATTTCACCTTTCCACTCAAATGCATTCTTGCTATATGATCCACTAGCTATTGGTACCCATGCTCCGCTACGGGTTTGGTATAATTAGCCACACATGCCCCGTGGAGGAGGAGAGGCCTCGGAAAGGACAGGCCATGGAAAGCACTTTGCAGGCCTTGCCCGGCCTCCCCCGCCTCCACCCCTGGCGTTTTTTGCAGAGAAGGAGAGTGATAGGTTGGGAGAGGGGGAAGGAAAACAGGATACTGTAAGTCTTTTCAGAATCTTTATTCAAACAGTCAAAAAATAGCAAAGAGGTCTCAGTAGAATTCTCAGCTGTTTTGAGGCCCTGCCCTCCCTGTTTTATGCACTCCCCTGCATTGCTGCCATAAATACTGGTTCAATCAGGGCCTCCAAGCAGTTTTCCGGCATGGAGAAGCAGTTTTTCTCACTGTCACCTGCCCTGCTGCTCCTCACCCTCTATTAGTACTGTTCAATGAAAAATTCAAAACCAAACAGGAAAGCCCTCCAATCAGGAGAAGCTGCAAAAGCCCTCCAATCAGGAGAAAGGAAACAAACCATATTTTGTCCAATCACAACTTCTGGAATTAAAACATTGAAATAACTCACGTAAAAATTAATATTTTGAAAAATCCTTTCTTAGTGAGCGCCTAGATGCCAAGATGAACCTATCTACCAAATTTCAGGTTTGCAGCTTTAATAGTTTGAGAGATCTGGTGATGAATCAGTGAGTGGTATTTCGCATTTATATATATAGATAATGAAACTGAAAAAAAGTGACTTATGATTGTTTGTCACATTTAGGACTGCTGTCGCATCCCCAAGGTTACATGATCAAAATTCGGCAACTGGTTCATATTTATGATAATGGCTCATATTTATGACGGGGTTCCCTTTTGAGACGTTCAGACAAGCGAAAGTTCATGGAGGAGCCAGATTCACTGAAAAATCACGTTACTAATTTAACAAGTACAATGATTCACTTAACAGCCGTGGCAAGAAAGGTCGTAAGATGAGGCAAAGTTCACTTAACAAACATCTCAATCGGCAAATTCTGGCTTCAAATTGGGTTCATCAGTTGACCTGGACTGAGAGCCTGGATCGTTTCTTTCTAAGAAGATGATAGGAGATTAAATTAAGGGCAATCCCCATCCAAAAAAATAACAAATCAACTGTCTGTTCTGAAGAAGTTTCCAACACATTTCATGAGAAATCAAAAGGGGAAGAAGTTTTCATAGCAATAAAACGTGGAATACAAAGTCATCCTGGTTTTATGTTTGATAAGTCACGAAAATGCCCCACTAGCTGTTGAAGGTGTGTTAACGGACGTCTCGTGACTAATCCATTGCGGAGGTAGCCAAAATCTCTTCTGAGGTAAACACGTGTGGCTCCAGCTGAGGTAAACAGGTGTTTCACTTCTGGCAGCCTCAGCTATCACCAGGAGGAGCAGACAGGCTTTGGGGTGATTCAGCTGGAGCTGCGGTGTTGCCGGGACTCGGCAGAGGCCCTAGGAGTAGCATATGCAGCTCCAACTGATGGCCAGTGGGTGAAGGCATAGGGAAGAGAGGCATTATTGGGTTGGGTTAGGGCTTGGTTGCTAGAGGGTCACCCAACCCATTGTGGCGCGTTACTTTGATATGTGTGTCATGGCTCCAGCATCTCTGCCTTAGCAAACCCCATTTGAAAGTTCACTCAGTGGACAAATGGTCTATCCTAATACGTACCTAATACGCACCTAATATGTACACCATATGATGGATGTACTTCATGATAATGAATGTATTGTAGGATTGTAACTATTGTTTGTCAATTATAGTCTTATGATTGTAACCACAGTTTGCCAATTGTAGTCTGTATGTAAGTATTGAGCATGTACACTGGAGACAAATTCCTTGTGTGTTCAGACACACTTGGCCAATAAATTCTATTCTATTCTATTCTATTCTATTCTATTCTATTCTATTCTATTCTATTCTATTCTATTCTATTCCTTTCACTCGTGGAAGTAAGGGTTAACCTTAACTACTCCGACATTATTTTAATCAAGAGAGGTCAGCTAAGCACGCCTGCTTTGGAGACACTAATTCTGAAATTTCTATATGGGACAGAGGGGTGTGTATGTCAATTGGAAAGTGGACATCCAGAAACAAGGCAGAACAATTTTCCATGAAAATTTTTGGGGTGTTCCACAGGGAGTACCTAGAGTATATCTCAGAATGGAAGCAGAATTATACCCTCTTTGAGTCGAAATCTTTTTGATGCTGCTCAACTATTTCTAGAACTAGCGCAACATCCCTGAAGGTAACTTAAATAATCTTTATTTATTTATTTTATTTTATTATTAAATTTATATACCGCCCTTCTCCCAAAGGACCCATGGTGGTGTACAGCCATCTAAAAAACCATATAATGCAATGTTTAAAAAGCAATTGAAGATATTAGACCTAAGGCTGCTAATTCATCAATTAAAAACATTAAAATTTAAAACTCACTAAGACCCACTAAGACCAGATCTTGATATTCTAGGAGTCCTTGACATACAATTGTTCATTTAGTGACTATTTGAAGTTATAGCAGCACTGAGCAAAGTAACTGATGTACTTTATGATTGGGATTGTATTCATGATTAAGATCGCCGTTTGTCGATTGCAGCTTACATGTACATGACAGGATGAATGTACTTTACGATTATGAACGTATCTTATGATGGTAATCACAGTTTGTTTATTGTATGTAGGAAGGTATAGAACATGTACACCAGAGACGTGCGTGTGTGTGTCCAGACACACTTGGCCAATAAATTCTGATTCTGATTTTTCACACTTGAATTGTTCTAGCATCCCTGTGGTCACATGATCAGAATTTGAAGTCTTGGCAACTGGCTCATATACATGACGTTTGTAGTGTCCCAGGGTCATGCGATCAGCTGTTGTGACAGCACAGTCAATAGAGAAGCCAGAT
>JANHFO010004946.1:17997-29532 GCA_032468095.1 Pareas carinatus
GTTCAGGCCTGATTTAATCTTTTTAATAATGTTCTTAATTTATATATGTATTTTGTATTTTTAATATTGCCTGTAAACCGCCCTGAATTCTTCGGGAGAAGGGCGGGATAGAAATAAAATTATTATTATTATTATTACTGAGTCTGGGGGCAGATAATTTTTTAGGGAAGGCATGTTAAACATAAAAAAATAATCATGGAATGTCCAGAGTCACATAATTTGAGTGTGTAATAATATTTTAAAGGTAAAGAAGGATATAGCGGCATCAGTGTTTGTTTGTATGTGTGGGGGTGTCCAAAATTGGCAAGATGGCAGATGGAGTGCTACAATGCAGTCACCATCCTTTCCACATGTGTCAGTTTTGCTTACACATTCAAAAGAGGTGAAACATTGCAATGTTTCATCTTGTGGTTTTTGACACTCCCATTCAGGCTCTGCCTTTTTTGCGCAAAAGTTTGATAAAAGTCTGAAGCATAGGGTAGACCATTTTTACATGGTTGAAGATTGCACATTTTATTTAAATATTTATTTGCTTTTTAAATTGTTTCAGCAGCCAAAGCTTCCTCTGGACACACGTATAGCTGATATTACTAGATAGAACTAAAATATGTAGAACTAACGGTAATCGACAGTGGCAATGTTTTATTTCAAAGCAACCTCTAGTACAAATTCCTCCAATTTCTTTTTAAATACCATGTTTGAATATTTTGTTTGATAGGATAACTCTACTGTAAGAACATTAATCCAAACTCCCAAGACATCCAAAACATTGTTAGACATTAATTTTTAGTATTCTTCTAGTGATTATTTTCCTTACAAGACACATGAGAATCTGCACTTTAAAAAGGGGCAGATTATTAATCATATACGAAAAATACCCCCTTCCCCATCCCTACAACATATACCTCTCAGTTTAAATGCTAAGCACTTTATTGTACTATTTCTTTTTTCATATATACTTTAAAATATTTTAAGTGCTTCAGCCAACGCTGTGTATCTCCTTCTTCTGATATTAATGTAAGCAATGTTTCACTAATTTCTTTATCTTACCGGTTGTTTGAAAGAATGAAGTTGGGAGAGAAACAAGAGAAATCCCATAGTAAAAGAGTGTCAATAGGCCATGTTGCTTGTAGCCATAAAATGTGTCCCGGTTGTTTTCAGAGAGAAGGTGGGGGCAATAGAGAGAGGCTAAGTGCTCCTTTGGGTTCCATTTTCTGATTAGATGGCTTGAAAGGTTTTGTAAATTTAAGACCTTTATCATTTGAAGTTTTCTGCTTTTTCCAGTGGTATAATAAGTTGCTTTTGAAGGTCTGCATTATTGTGCACTACATGGGCTATTTGGAATATTACTTTGAGAATTGAAACAGCTCTAGGGTACTAAAGCTGATTATGAGAGTTTACTTTGCTCAGCAAGATGAGGGAATCCACGTGAAGTGTTGTGTTGTATTTGAATTAACTACACAGTACTTTCAATCACAGCTTCAAGTTCTGTTTTGCTCATTTTTTCTGGACAGGCTTGTCCAGTTAATTGCAACCCAAGCAAATCCTAGAATTAATTTCTATGAAATCAGTTCATGAATGCATTCATAACTTGCATAGCTTTCCTAGAAGCATAGATTTCAGGTATTTCTGCAGCTTGGTTGAAAATCATAAAATCTTGAGGGAGCATACCTTCAAGTCACTAAAAAAAGCAAAAAAAGCTGCTGTTCTCTAGATCAACTAATATTATGCTGTATATTCCACTAGCTTTTATTGTCCTCTTTAAAATGTTTGTGTTAGCATGTAGTTTCTTTTGTGATCAAATTATAGAAACTGTACTGGACATATATAGCAGTGACCATGTCATTGTGATCAAATGTTTTCCAAGCAGGAATGAAAAAACAAAACATAGTTACAGTTAAGCTGAGAAAAATAGGAATACTGAAAAAGCAGCATCACTTTTTAATTGTCTCCTTTAATTAAATAGTTTTTCTTGGAAGGCACCCATGAATAAATGGGAGGCATACCAATATCATGATTCGATCCATGTGAATTATATCATAGTGACTGAGACATGTAATTAGCCGTCAGCCTTAAGGGGGTGCCAACAGCTTTCATTCTGGATCAGGGACATCCAATCTTGGCAACTTGAAGACTTCAAGACTTCAACTCCAACATGTTGGCGGAGGAATTCTGGGAGTTGAAGTCCACATCTTAAAGTTGATAAGGTTGAACACCCCTGGTCTAGAGGAACTTATGGGAAAGGTTAGAATGTACGGGCAGCCCAATTACCACATCATAATAAAACTTTGGCAAGGCAATAGCTAGAGGTATATGGGAAAGGAATGGTTTTAATCAAAATCCCTAGTGTTAACCAACTTTATAAACTAGTGACGAGAAAGAGGCCTGTGCCTATAAAATGGAATTCTTTGTAGAATTCTTTACTGGCCAAGTGTGATTGGACTCGCACAAGGAATTTGTCTTCCGGGGCATATGCTCTCAATGTACATATAAGCTACAAGTGATAAATGATGATCATAATCATAGAATACATTCCTCATGTCCTCATGTCATAAAAATAGTCATCATGTCATAAGATACATTTTTGTGATAGGCAAAGAACAGTCATAGAGTTATAGATACGCAATCTACAAGTCATGCTAGGATACTAAATAAAACAGCTACTTTAGATTGTAGGATACAAGCAACAAGTTAATTGTCATACAAACAAGAGAATAGGTAATAAGTTATAGATAATAGGAAAGATGAGAAAGATAAAAGTGATACATCCCTACTAGCTAGTTTAACAGTGTTATGGAAGATGGTTGTTTAGTAGAGTGATGGCATGGAGGAAAAAAACTGTCCTAATTGTGTCTAGTTGTTTGGGTTTGTAATGTCATATAGATACATCTGGAGGGAAGAAATTGAAAAAGAATGTGTCCAGAATGTGAGGGGTCTGTAGTTATTTTCTCAGCCCTCTTTCTGGCTCATGCAGTATACACGTTTTCAATGGAGGGTAGGTATGTAGCAATTATTTTTTCTTGCAGTCCTAATTATCTGTTGAAGTCTATGTCTGTTTTGTTTGGTTGCAGTGCCAAACCAAACAGTTAGAGATGTGCAAATTATGGACTCAACAATTCCTTTGTAGAACTGTATCAGCAGCTCCTTGGGCAACCTGAACTTTCTGAGTTGGCGCAGGAAGAACATTCTTTGTTGTGCTTTTTTGATGACATTTTTGATGTTAGTTGACCATTTGAAATCTTGACATATTATATAACCTAGAAACTTGAAGTTCTCTACTACTGATACTGTGTTGTCTAGGATTGTAAGAGATGATAGAATAGAAGGATCTCCTAAAATCGACTATCATTTCTATAATTTTGAGTGAGTTCAGTTCAAGATTGTTCCAACCACACCATAAGACTAGTTGTTCAATTTTCCATCTGTAGGCAGATTTGTCATTGTCTCGAAGGAGGCCAATCACTGTTGTATTATCTGCAAACGTCAGTGCTTTAACAGAGGGATCTTTCGAGATGCAGTCTTTGGTATATAGGGAGAAGGGAAGTAGAGAGAGGACATAGCCCTGAGGGGCTTCAGTGCTGATTGTACAGGTATCTGATGTTATTTTGCCTAGCTTCACCTGGTGCTTCCTGTCTGTTAGAAAGCTTATAATGCATTTGCAGGTGTGGGCAGACATGGCTAGCTGAATCAGTTTGGTTAGAAGAATATCTGGAATGATGGTATTGAATGCCGAACTGAAGTCAACAAAAAGGAGCCACAATTTCTGCCAGCCAGCCAGCATAACTTTCAGACTCAGAATCTTCTTGCACACATTAGAAACACCAAGTTAGGAAATCTCCAGTCTGAATATTCAATTGCAGACATCCAGTTAACATGACTTCAAAGACTAAACAAGGCACACCTCTCTGTTACATTCCAGCTTTAGCATCCTGGCACGAAATAATTATTCCTGGCTTGTAATTCCTGGTTCCATGGTTTGCAAACATTTGTGACAACTCACTGAAACCAAATTGTTCCTGTGATTCTAGCAAAAGTCTCTAGGGACAGAGACACACTGGGTTTATCTCCATGGTTCTTTCCACAAGACCATTAGTTGCTTGAAGCTCTGCACATTTATTTCCAGAATAATTGCCTTTAATGTGCCATTCAGTATAAAGTGCACCCTTTTCTTAATATGGGAAAAATACAGAAACCATTTTTTAAAAACCCATGGAGTTGTCCTGAAATTCTTTAAAATTTGGCAAAGAAATTGACAAATATTTGATAGGTTTATATAATTGTTTTCTTTATAGACTTTACTCTGGAATGGTGAAGATGACTGCAGAGGGAGTATTTTTTTTTCACTAGAATAATCTTTAATCTTTAAAGAAAGAAAACTGCTTTTTCTACTTTTTTCTTTTAAAATGTACTTTCTTTGATCTGAAAAAAAAGAGAGCTGGAATGTTTTCAGTTCTTTTACTCACTAGAAATGTTAAAGCCATTTCCTGTTATAACTGATCCCTACTTCAAGTGTTTCATTACTGGTGCAATCTTGAAGTGAGCATTATAAAGTGAAGCATTATTTCCCCCTTATTTTTACTTAGAAGCAATGGAAGGAGGTAAGATTTTAGAAATCCAATATCAGAGATAGCCTTCTAAAGATTGGGAATGGGGTAGGGATGGGGTAAGGATGAAGTTGAGGTTTATTTCTATTTTGGAGTGCATTTCCAGTCCCTAAAACCTATATCCACAACATAAAATGGACAAAATCTTTGTAAACTTTAGGAATAATAGACTGAGGCTGTGTCTGAATAAAAAAGGCCTTTAAAGATCTGCCTTTATCTCTGAAGGCTTTTTTAATTAATACAAAATGAACTTTCTAGCATATCCTCAAAAAAAGCAATTATAACATTGTCCATATTATTTAGTACTTTTAGCTTTTAGGCAAACTGGATTTTGACAGTTAAAGAAAATCTGATTTCCTAGTAAATGAATTTTGCTAAGATGAAAAGAACACTTTCCTACTGCTGTATATGATGTTTAGTAATTAAAGCTAGTCTATTTTTGTCTTTAGAAGCTCAAATCAAGAATTTACCATCCTTGTACATGCTATCTTTCATGAAGTATCGATTTACTTTTTTTGTACTTTATAGATACAGTACATTTTATTATGTATTGGATATAGTTCACTTAAAATTGAGATCCCAAGAAAAATATGTGCACAAAATACAAGCAATGAGGAAAACTTAAAGATCAAGTACCTCTGCAATAAAATATACTTTAGAGAAGGTCAAAAAAGAAATATTTTTGCTTCGTATGTCAAGATGCAATTATCATCTTAACATGGCAAAATGACCAGAACCATGTTAAAGGCTACTATCCACACATCAACATTTTGCAACTCAATTACTTTTGTATACATGTGTTTAATTGCAAAAGCTATAGACTAGCCTGGACTTTACAGTACTGCGTTATGGTTGGGAGGGATAGATTTTTCAAAATACGCCATTGTTGAAAACCATTGTCCTCTGAACAATATGCTCAGAATGTCTAAATGTGATGTTTTTCCACACACAAAAAGGAGCCTGGTTGGTGCATGGGAAGAAACTCTATATCCCCAGTTAGATAAACAGTAGAGGAAAAATTATATTTGTTATAAGTACAGCTAAACAAGGCAAGACTTAGAATTTCCCAGCATATCCAAACTGTCTTCCTAAGTTATGTCATGTTTATCTTTTTACGAAAAAAAAATGCACATGGCTGTGTAAAACTGATACCCCTGCTTAGGTCAGGAAATATTCCAGTTAAAGGCAACATTTTGAAATGAATATACAAAAACATTTGTGCTAGAGTGGACATTTATGCACCACTGAAAAAAAAAGCCTTTCCAAAAATGATTTTTATATAAAGTTCATAAATTGATTTAGCTTAGATGATATTTTTTTTAAATAAAATTTTAATACAGATTTTGCTTATCTTGGCATAGTGGAGTGACCTGTGGTCAGGCAACCTTTATACCTGCCCAGCATGTTATACAGTTTGTAACTGTTGATGGTCGCACTCAAGCACTGATTTTTCTGTTCTTAAATTTCTTCACTTATTCAGGGGACATCTTTGAAGAGATGCTATCTATGACAGAACATGATTGTTAGCCAGTGCTAATGATATAAAATCTCAAAAGATAAAGCAGAACCGGTTGACGGAAGAGAATCCCAAAGAAATCTGTCAGCAGAAATGGAGCAAATGAAAGACAGTCACCCTGCTGCCAGTTATTTATAAATAGATCCAATCATGTTTTCTTCCTTCTTTTACAGACTTTAAACCCTTTTCCCTGAAGATATATGTTTGTGTGTATGTTCAAATAGTAGTGATTATGATGGTTTGTACTAATTTAAGGAAATATTGCTTAGATATGTACACCTGGGATCCCTGCAGGTATTTTAGGGCAGTTTCTAAAGGAATTTTAATCATTTTAAATATTGTTTAGAAGCCTTTATTTTAACAAACCCAGCAAGATGAATGAGTTCTCCTCTCTTCCACAAAATAACCAAGGGGATGTTGTGCTAATGAGAGTACTGACAGCTTTCCTTGGAAATAAAATGCCGTTTTCTTTGACATACTTGGCTGTCACAGGGCTTAGAGTTTCAAATTGTTTCTTTAAATTAGATTTCCCAAACAAATGCATGCCAGAGCACTGCTAACTGTTGGATGGAATTAACAATTGACCGAGCTGTTTTAAATGGTATATGTTATTTTGAATTCCACACAAATGAAGAGGCAAGAGAACAGTGTATAATATTAATTATCTTTTAAAAGCTATAAACAACTTTATGGGACAGGTAAATTGGTTTACCTTCCTATCAAGACTCCAACTGCTAATATTTTATAATTGTTTAATATAGTGTTATTGTGCCATGGACTGCAAGAAAATGTTTCATAAATGTGTACTAGTAATAATGTAAATGACTGAAATCAAGGTATGCTGAACTCAAAGGTTAACTAATAAACACTTAGAAGTGATCACTTGTTAACCTTATAAACTTCTAGAAAAAGCAGTGTGTTTGAATGACTAGCTATGTTGGAACCATATTAATCATTCCTCCAATGGATATGAGTAATATTCTACCCTGCCTGCACATAAAAAAATCTCACTAATGCAATTTAAAGATGTTGCTTTAGATAGTCCTTTCTCTAATTACAGCTCTGCATGGATGTGTGTCTATGTATAAAAGTATGTCTATGTACAATTTTGTAGCTTTAAAATTTCATTTAAAATATTCTCTTCTAACATTATTCACTTGATTCTCTTTCAATTTTTGAAAGTTTGTTTAGGAAAAGGATTATATGCAATTTTAAAACGTATGAAATCCATATATAATATGCATAAAAACAGATGGCATTTGTGTGTTTTCTGGGTGTGCATTTATGCACCTTGGGAAAATATTGGAAGACCACCCTATTTCAGTTTTCTGCCAAAGTTTCTCCTAGATGATATCTATTGAGAATAACTAAGTATTTGTCTAAAAAAAATCAATCAAGGAAATATTTTAATTATTTTCAGTGACGATTCAGATTGTTCCTTAATGGTTTCCTAATCCCTCTTCTAGCTATAACTTTCTTACAAAATATAATTTGCTACACTGTAGATTGTGACAGGGGTTTTTAAATTATTATTTTCTAATTATTCTGTTCTGAATTATGAAATGCCGAACTACAACTGACTGGCTGATCTCAGTAGATTAAATAGGAATAGACCACATTTGTGTTTCGATGAGATGCTGCCATAAAATGTCACAGTTATAGATTGCACTGGGAGGAAAAAGACAATTTTGCTGTAACCTTATTATCTGTAGTGTTAAAGCTTTTCTCATTATTGGGAATTTTGTTTGTGGATGGACAGAAAAATCCAATTGCTTGAAGTGTTGTAACAATTGAGTGCTTTGATCACTCTTAAAGATCTTCCAGATGTCGATTAACTGACCAGACGTTGAAAGAAGGAGTGCTCTCTTGACTTTTCTCCCCTTCCACTGCAAAATTCCCTTCCACTGCATGCAATAGAGGAATTAATATAGACTGACCTTAGAACTGTTCAAAATTAAAGGATGTGGCAGAAGGCCACAAACCTCAGGATGTACAGGATATGCTGTCCTGCACCACATACCTCTTTGAAGGTTTCCAGACTGCAATTCCCGGATTTAAGAAAGAATCACCTTCAAAGGCTGGTACCCAGACAGGAAAGGAAATCTGAGATTGGATTCTCTGACCTTGAGACCTGGTGATGATTGTGTGTGTGGTGGGAGACGGAATTCAACACACTATGTATACCAGCTCCATTGAGTCTGCATTAAGTTTGGCAGGATTTTGTTTGTTTTTATTGAAAAAGATTAATACAGGATTGAATTGGGAGAGACTTTGAAGGCCTTTTATCCAGCTTCCTTATCCTGGGTAAAATTTTTCATACTATCCTAGACAAATGGCTGTCCAATCTTTTTTTTAAAAAACTGCCAGTGGTAGAGCACACACAAGTACAGAAAGCTGGGTCTTCCGTTGGCATTCACGGCCAGAAAATTCCTGGTCTTATCTTAGGTTTGGATATTATTACAATAAAGTGTTCATATGATAGGCTTTATTTTCATGCATTGAATTTGGCTACAATTTGTCCCATACATTATATTCTCCTAAACATGCATAAAATTCCCTCTGCCATTTTATGCATTTTATGCCTGAGTAAAATGTGTAAAATAAGGAAAAATGTTTAAAACATGCATCAAATCTCATTTAGATTCAGCATTCTATTTGACCAAAAATTCCTTCCTATATTGCTTTGTTGAATTGAGGTTTTACTATAACTTTATAATATTATTGAGTAGTCAGAATGCTTTTATGCACACTCTTCATGGTGTGTGGGGGAAAATGAGGTTCTTTGAGACTCTATGTAGATTTCTTCATTGATAGATACTCTTCTATTGTAAGGTTATATTTAGCAATTTGATCATAATACTCTTCTGAATGTATACATCTTGTTTTAAGGAATTGATTTGATTATGTGCCATCAAGTCAGTGTCAACTCTTAGTGACCACATAAATTTCCTCCATGACACTCTGTCCCTAACATGGTCCTACAGGTCTTCCAATGATGTACCCATCATGACTATAATTGAGTCCATCTAGGTTACTGCTGATCATTCTTTTCTTCTTTTTCCTTTCATTCCCAGCATTCTCAGAGCCTTCTCCAAAGAGTTACGCCTTTGCATAATGTGCCCAATGTAGGATAATTTGAACTGATCCTTAATACTTCAAGTGTGTGAGCTATCCTGGATAGACCAGACAGGAAACAAGCCAAATGAGCTAATTCTACTTTATTATAAGGCTACATTAATATAATCTTTCAAGTCTGAAAGTACAAATCTCCTGCTTTCTCTTTTTACAGACCGATTACGCAGGATGCTTTCTGAGTTTTTTCTCTGCCCATTATGCAATTGTGATCTCTCCACCCGCCATCTGATCATTCCCTATGCAGTATCTCTTCCCCATTCCCCTCCCTGATCTCCCAAAGTCATTCTTATGGACCATCACATAGTGAAAACACTGAGTTGATTTGATTATCTATTTGCATGTTTTTTTGGCTGTCTATGGCAAAAGTGTCAATCTTTTATCTATCTGTCCTGCTCCTTCAAAGTTCAACATTTGCTTACAAAGAGTGTCACAAGGAATATTTTGAGGAGCCAGCATAAAATAAGATGTATTTGTAGTAAAGATAGATAATTGCTATTCCAGATACCTACATCCTAGAAATCACTAGTTAAAATTATTTTTAAAGCTTAGAAAGCATTAATTAAAGAGGTCATCATAGTCTGGCAATTATGTATTGGCTTTCTTCCAGTTTTTAAGTAATCAAAGGCAGGAAATACAGAACCAGGGATTTTACATCATGAAAAAAACACTTCCTGTCCAGGTTTTACATAAATAGGAAAGTCTTGATCAGCTTTACAGGCCCTAAAAAGATACTAATCTCAGCCACACTCCTGTGCAGATGGCATGCTTACGTGCAGGCCTTTGCATTAAGCAAAGTTAATTTCTGCTATTATATATCATTCTTGATTACTTCAGATAGCTGACACCACCTGGTCACACTTGTCTCATGATCCATCAGGAATATGAGAGATAAATAAAGAGGAAATATAATGGCTATCCTACCAAAGAAAGACTTGCTTCATATTATCACTAGCTGCCCACTAAGGATTTAATAGAAATATTATTATTGTAAAATTTGAGTTCTTGACTGATTATATATCTAAGGATTTTCTTAGGTTCCATTAAAATTAAAGTATTTTTGCAAGATGCAAGTAAGATAAATGGAAGCATACAGACATTCAGAGGATTTTTTTCTAGAGCTTCCTTTTTCTAAGTGAAATATCAGGACTGAGTACAAATCTATATTAACTGTGTTTTCTGCCTGACACTTTGGAACTTAGCATAGATCATATCAACATTAAAACTAGTCGTAGTAACTCATGGTGACCTTATAGTGGCAAATGAACCCCAATGCTAAATTTCCTTTCTGCACTTTTATGTTTGGCTCTTGCTTTAAAAGAGGAATAGGTCACATTGTACTCTGTGTTACTGATAGCAGGGGCTTTATATGGTGTTAGAGAGCATTCCTATCCTTGGCCAAGCAAGAAGAGAGAAGTACTCTAAACGCAAGTGTTCCATTAGAGCAAAGTTCTCAGAATCCTTTCGAAGCAAAGAGGGAGCATATTGAAAACCAGAGGCCCAAATACCTTCAAAAGGGTTTATTGGATGAGTGTTAGAGAGAAAGTGGGTGCTTAAGTAGTCATCAGTCCAAATTATTCTTTCTTCTGCTGATTGCTAGCAGCAGTGTTTTTCATCTTGAAATTGTCCTAGGGGAAAAATGGGATAAACAGTTTAGAGCAGTGTTATTTTTAAGCGAAACAGAAGGAATTATACCATGGTGACTAACAAGATTCTTAATTTCCTAGAAAGCTTACTTGTTTCTGCCTTAGATTAGAAGGGTGAATAATACTTAGCATTGTGAATAGTACAATATATTACATAGTGATATTGTAATATTGCATATTTATTTTTAAAAAGGTTGAATTGGTAAAATAAATCCATTTCACATGACTTATAACTATATAAGTACATTCAAACAGCTGTTGTGTTCCCTTAATATTTGGTTCTTGTGTGAAATATTTGTCCATAACATTAGAGGTTTATAATTATGGAAAAATATCATTAGATTATTTTGCTATTCTAATTGTGCCTTGTGATAATGGTAGATTTGCAATTTATCTTTAAAATATCTCATAATCCAATGATGGTTTAGTAATAATGGTCACCTACATGGTTTGCCTGAGTGGCAGGCTACTCTGTAATGAGAACTCCTTGAGTTTTATGAAGCCTCCAATTAATCAACATAGTACCAATTAAAAAAACCATTAGAAATGCTGTTGGTGTCCATTAAGCCTGTGTATGTATGTGTTTGTGTGTGTATGCATGTGTGTATCGTGTATTATTTATTTATTTGTTTAGACT
>JANHFO010004946.1:59680-75350 GCA_032468095.1 Pareas carinatus
AAAACTATAGCGGGTTAACCCCAAAAGAGATTTCAATCAATTGGAATAATGCTGGGAAAAGGTGTTGAATTTTTTTGATAAAGAAGTGTAATATAGGAAAAATGGAGAAGTACAAAAGAGGGTGATAATGGTGTATGGAGAACAAGCATTTACAGAAAAAGAAATAGGATAGAATATTGAGAACATATATTAAATTGAAATTTGAATCTGAATGAAATATTTTTAAATCTAATAAGGTTAGGAGGTATTAGGTAAATGATATAGAACATAGAACGATATAGAATTAGTTTGAAATAAAGAGATAGAACTTAAAAAATAATACATGAAATGATTTTCAATATAAAGGTATATTATATAGAGGTGGAGAAAGAAAAAAATATAAAGTTTAAAAGCTGAAATTACTTTTATTTTTAGTAAAAATAAAGCATTAATTGATGTTTGAATAGACAAACAAGAAAATTAAAGTTTAAATTGAAATTTAAGTGAAATGAAATTACAGTGGAAAAATTGAAACTTGAATCTTACCATTAAAAATAAACTTATGGAAAATATGAGAAATATTAATATTAGTTTTGAATTAAGAAAATGAAAGAATGTATCAATTGTAAACTTGAATATCTTTAGTCTTGCAGTCTAAGAAATGAGGACTATATGAAATTTGCTTTTTGTTCTTTATATGTTGACTCCAAATGGAATATCTTTAATTTTGATACCACATATTTTGTAAGAAAAAAGGGAAAAAAAGAAATGGAAATTAAATTGTGTGAATAACTGTATGCTCATAAAACATGCTTGTTGTAAAACTGGATGTTTAATAAAGAAGGGGAAGAAGAAGGAAGTAAGGGAAGAATAGCAGAAGGAGGAAAAGAGAAGATGAAAAAGAAGGAAAGGGGGAAGAAGAAGAGGAGGATAAAGAAGGAGGAGGAAAGGGATGTAGTGAAAGGAAAGGAGAAGGGGAAAATAAGTCAAAAAAGTAGAGAAGAGGCAGAAGAGGGAGAGGAAAAAGAAGAGAAAGAAGAGGAGAAAGATGGAGAGGGAAAAAAGAAGAAAAAGGAGGAAAGAAAAGAAAGAGAGAGAGAAGGAAGAGGAAGGAGGGAGATAAGAAAGGAAGAGGAGGAGGAGAAAGGGAAGATAGAAGAAGGAGAAGAGGAATAGAAAGATATATGTAAATATGGAGCTATTAATGGTATGAAAGTTGATTGTTGTTTTTTAGGTTACGTATAGTGGATTGGTTTTGGTTTTTTAATATTTGTTAGATGATTGAATATACATGTAATCTATAAATTCATATTGAATGCAAACTATTTACAATAAAAATTAAATAATAAAATATAATTATTTTGATAGTTATATAAATGTATTAAATATATAAGTACTTGAATATTTGCATTAGATAAGTATGTATAAAATTGTCACTGCTTACTGTTAAATGATTTACCATATTATGCTTTTTTCTTTGCCATATTTCTTTTATTTTATTGTTAAGCACTGTTTTTGCTATTAAGTAAAAAAGCAATAAAATGATTTTAAAAGTTTATGCTGACTGGTTTGTCTTTCAGAGAATAGAGGAAGATACAGAAGTACCAGCAGTCCTTAATTTAATCAAAGCAGACAATAGGTAGAGTAAACAATAGGAGGAATTTTGAGGATATCATATGCTAAAATTCTTGATACTAAAGAAAATAAGAGACTAAAGTTGAATGATACATACTTTGTATCATGGCAGATACAGTACATACCATTAAAAAAGCAGAGTTGAAAGAACTCAGAGCATTGACAAGTAGAATTCCATGGCAAGAGGAACGAATAAGAAAAATGTACACCAAGATGTTGGGAGTTTCCAAGAAAAGAGATACTAAAAATAGGGAGGAAAGGGATGGAAAATGTGGCCACACAAAAAACTTTAATTAAAATGTGAAAGTGAGAAACGACCAAGTCATCACAAACGAATAAAGAGATAGTTCAATATTGCAGTGATAACATCCAAGACTAAAATTCAGAATAAGCTGGTTTGAAAGGAAACCAAGAACGGCAGAAAGGGCTTCTTCAGATAAAAGCACACATTCAGTATATCACTTTCTCAACGACAATTGCAAAAATGCTAATAGGCAACAAAAAAGGGAGACAGATGTCTGAAGATTAAAATCTGAAGATTGAGAGCAAATTTGGTGTAGTGGTTAAGGCATCAAGCTAGAAACAGCGAGACCATGAATCCTAGTTCCATATTGAGCACAAAGCTATCTGGGTGGCCTTGGGCCAGTCACTTTCTCTCAGCCCTCGGAAAGAGGCTAGGCAAACCACTTCTGAAAAATCTTACCAAGAATTGTGCAAGGACTTGTCCAGCGGGGTCTCCGATGGATGGAAATTTTCAACAATATAATGATTATTAAATGTCAGTATAGATATGTCTTTCACCACTGATCATAACTCATTTTTGATCAAATAACTCTTTTAATAGACATAATGTATTTTAATTTCAACAAAATGTACCTCCTGATATTTTCATTAGCAAGCTGGTTAATTATGGGCCACTTAGCATGTCAATTAAGTGGATACATGGCTGGCTCAAAAATCACCCTGAATGATTTTTCATCAAACTGTAAGAAATAATTTCATGGGGATAACAGAATGTCACTATGGTGAATTATCAAGGTGTACCATACAAGAGTATTTGACATAAGGATATTTATGTAAAACAGAAACCTGTGTTGCACCTATCAATCTTTGTTTTTTTTTGTAATTTTGCTAAAGTTTGCCAAGCTTTTTTTTGTTTTCCAGAAAATTACCCCTTCTGTTTATTTATTAGCATTTGTATGCCAACCCTATCAAATGTTTCTGCGGTTCTAATTATAGGCATCTCCCAGATCAACAACAATAAGAATAAACAGTAAGTTGTGGGGGGCGGAATGTATCTTCAGGGACAGTTTGTTGCAGATACTGGGGAGCACAATTGCAGAGACTTGCCTTCTCCTCACCTTAAACAGATCCTTTCTGCATGATCTGGCAGGATGGACAAAGTCATTTAGACAAGGTGACCTTAAGGTCACCTGACACTATATTAGACAGGACTTTGGGGGTAATAACAATTTGAATTAGAGCTGGAAACTGGAAGAGATCCCCTTGTAGACAGAAAGCTGGGGAGCTGACTAGTGAGTAAGGGAAAGCAAATACTGGATTCTCCAAGATGCAGAAAACCTACTGAACCGTATTTTTTCCCATTCCCTTAAGCATTTAGGGGCGAAGGTTTAAAGCAAAATCAGAGTCTTGGGATTCTCAGCTGCCCAAACCAAGAACTCAAAAGTAAAATATCAAACCAAGGAAGTAAATGGATCTGGTAGCAGTTTGAGGATTATTCGCCTGGTCTCACATCACCACTATTAATAACCCGTGGAGCCTCAGGAGCAGACATGAACAACACATTTCTTGAGTTGTTTCTGGACCCTTTCCACCTTCTAGGTAAGGTTTTCTAGCGTGAACTAGCTCTCTCCTCTGCCTGGGCCATGAGCTGAGTCCCAGCCACCCAGCTTAGTAGGACGAAGGAGTTTGTATATATAGGTCTGATAAGGGTGCTTTCTCTGTAGGCGTCGTTCTGTTGTCCTCTGGCATCTTTTGGCCCCTTAATCTTCTTTTCCAATCCCCCACACTTGCCCTTTCTTCAGAGCAGCCTTTATGCTTAGCAGACCCCCAACTGGCAGTTATTCATACTGTGGTGCCAAGGCTTTCTCACAAGCACTATGGTGTTCTGTTCACCACAGAACCCCTCTTGCAGCCGTGTAGGCTGGATTTAGATGAAAAGAGGCCCTAGACTATTCCACTTATGAGGGCCTTTCACTTCCCATTTTTAAGTTTGTAAATTATGTAAATTGCACGAGAGATAATAAAATACATCATTGAGGCCCTAGGCTGAAGCCTAGTTAGCCTATAGGAAAATCTGGCCCTGGGTGGAGTAATCATAAAATAAATCATTTTATAACGTGGTACCTGTCTGTTCGAAGTCTGGCCATCACTTTCTATGTCAGCTGCAATTTCAGGGTCATGTTCAAAAGCACTTTGAGTTTGGCCTGTTAAATGGGCAGGTTCATTTTATACTAACCAAACATTTCCATATGGTTTTCAAGAGCAGATCCAGATAGAATCAGTTACAGGTATCCAGTCAAGAAATACCAAGGACACGAGGAATGGTAAAGACCACAATCTGTTGTCTTGCCAAAGCTGGGTAAAGGTCCTTATGACCAGAACCTCTACCTGTCCTAGCAGTAGCTATGAGTCCAGGAATACCCTCAGATTGCAAGCTTGGACTTTCTGTGGTAGTACAACTCATTGAAAGTCACAAGCAGAACCAGTTGACTGGCCTCTGAATTAATAGCCACCCCACCTTGTTTAGGTTGTGTGTGTGCCTGGTCTCCCCCTTGCATCACACACCTAACTTCTAAGTATTTAGAGGGTTAGGTATACTAAACTTGAAGTATCTTCAAGTACTTTTTCTGTTAGCCTGGAAAGGAGATGCCCAGCTTGTTATCATCCATATATTGATGATACCTACCTTCTGCCAACAGATGTACTCTCCTGGTGGTTTCATGTGGATATTAAACAAAATGGGCAAGAGAACTGAGACCTAAGGCATTCCATGCTGGGAAGCTAAAAATGTAATCACCGTAATCCAAGCATATTTAAAGTACCACTAATGCCAATAGAATTAAGCAGGTACTTCAAGCATTTACACTGAATATTATTTACTAAATGGTACATTTTTATATTTAAAGAGAGAGTTGAAGCAAGCTTCAGATTAAATTATTTAGACATTTCAGCTGTAGTCAGTTCTGTAGCAGGCCATGAATAGCACCTGTTTGCCTATCAGGGAAATACAGGTAGCCAGAAGCATTTTTATTTACCTTGCTGTAAAGTGGCTGTTAATAAATATCTGTACCCCTACCATTATATCTGCTTGCTTCTGTCTCATAGACTGCACTTCATCTATTTGAAATGCTTTTAGCAAAGAATTGCTTATCCATGCCTGATGTATACTGGGTTTCATTTTCTAAGGGAAACAAGCATAGGTCAAATGCAGGCAAGATGGATTGGAAAGTGTTTCCAGCTGATGGAAATGCCTTTTGTAACTGAATGGGGGGATTTGAAATCTAATCCACTCTTGTGGAAAAAAGCAGCAAACAAACATTCAATGTTTTAGTGAGAGAAATGGTCTGTGTTTGGTTTTAAGTAAGAAATAGATCAGAAAAAAAAGTTGTATAGAAACCATAATTCAATTAGACTTCAGATAATGTGTCAGGCAAGAAAACAATTTTAGTGCAGTATTTTAAAAGCATACCATAGGAATTTGTTTAATGTGTTTTACTTGCCTCTATTATTTTCTTACAGCTTTATTCTTTAATACTGTTTTGTTCTGTTTTTACCAGCTAATGCAAATGCTTTTTATCTAACTCTGTTAAGTAAATGATCTAGTGGTTAAGGCTAGAAAAAACTAGAAATGGGGAGACAGTGAGTTCTAGTCTTGCCTTAGGTTTGAAAGCCATCTGGGTGACTTTGGGCCCATCACACTCTCAGCCCAACTCATCCCAGAGGGTAGTTATTGTGAGGAAAGCAGGAGGAGGAAAATTGGAGTATTGAGTATGTTCACTACCTTAAAAATAATAAAGATGGGATAAAATAAATGAATACATTTTGTTTTAAGATGAAAATCGGTGTTTAGTTTAGAGGTAGGAATCGGAATTAATTTAGTGGTTCCCCCCTGCTGTAGGCAAGGAAAATTATTTTAAAGCTAACGGAAGGCAACACATTCTGAGGAAAGTATACGCTCATTCTCAATTTTGCCTTCTATGCTAGCGTATGCGTTTCTATATTCTATTCTATATTCCTGAGACTGTTTGACCTTCTCTTCTGCATTCTGCTGGTTTGTGGAAGGAATCTGTGATTGGGTTTGCAACTATACCAATCCTTATTTTCTTACAATATGTTTAAATTATAGCCTTTTCTTGGGCTACTGGGTGTCCATAAGAAACAGCCACTTAAGTAGAATTGAATGTAGATGTAGTTTCTAAGGTTTTCAGCATATTTTGATATTTTGTATACTTCTAAAAGTGCTTATGAATCTTGAGGATCATATTGGAACTACATTTCTGGACTAAAATCCTCTACTAGATTGAACGCAGTTAAAACTGATAAGAAAATTGTAGATGTAGATGTTTCTTCCCCTACGGAACAAGCTCTTATTAATGTTAGAGAAGAAATGATTGGTCAGTTTCAGTTGCACTGTTTCTCATTTTGTTATCCTAAATTTGGTTTGTCCCATTTCCACATTTTGTAATTTTGTTTTTGAAAAGTTCCTAATGGTGGAACTTTGGGGGCTGCATTTTCTAATATGACACTTTCCCAAAACAAAACTGCTCTGTAGTTCCCCTTTGTAACCACTTTACTATTCGAGCGAGTGCAAAATATGAAATTCAGTTTTATTTATTTTCTTACTGTTTGCCTAAAAAGGAAGCAACAAGAGAAAAAGCTTGTTGCATGGAGAAGAAAAAAAGTGAAGTTCTGCTCTGTTAATTTGTCTGCACGGTTTCTGTACAAAAGTAATGTATGCCATTCACTGTCATTTCTGTGTATAGTTAAAAACACAAAATAAAATGGTGATTTAATATGATGTGTGACATTTAGATAATTTTTGCTTGATTGCTAGCTGGCAACCACACCAGTTGGAAAGCTAAGTTGCTGCTGTCTGATTTGCTTGACCTGCTTCAACAAAATACGTGAATGTGCAACTTAATAGCTAGAGTAAACAGCTTGCAGTTCTTGCAAAGCACATTGTTTTAATCAGTTAACTGGTACATGATGTAAGTTCATGTCATTTTAAGGCCATTCCTCTTCTTTATCATTTTTATCTCTGAGTAGACCTCTAATCTTTGTCCCTTTTAATATCCTTGACTACTTCTTACTAAAGCATTGTTTCATTGTTCTTGTTTCTCCTGCTTATATTTTTCGGTGCTTTTTTTTGGTATGGTTTGAATTGAGGCTTCTTTTATCCTCTCTTTATCATTAGATAAGGCTAAAGTCCAATATATTTTTAAATATCAGATTTTTGTGCACTTTCCGAATTCCTATCCATGAAGGAATACAGACACAGGTGGACCTGAAAATTTCCCACTCAATCATGAAACAAAGTGACTTGGAACAATCATTTTTCCTTAGCTTAACTTCTAACATGGATTGTGAACCTACAACTGAGAAAGAAAGTGACTTTAGCTCCTAGGGGAAAAGTCAGATTAATATATGTAATTCTAATCTGATGCCAAATGAGGATGGTCTGAAGTATGCTCTGATCTAGCTCAAATCAATTTCAGTGCACTGAGGAAAGAATCCTGGTTTTTACATGTAAAAATTCCTTTTACATACTTAAACTACATTTGTGTAACATCAGTCCTTTCTTCAGAACTACCATGTTATTGATATTGATAAACGCCTTTTATTTATGAGTAAAAGATTGAAACCTTCTTTCACTTAAACTCAACTGCTGATGACTTCATGACTACATTTATGCATGGATCTCGGCAGAAATAAATACTGAACTGGGTAATCGTTATCTTCCATGACATTTTTTGACCTTTCAGTCTAGCCCAGTGGTCGCCAACCTGTGAGCCAGGACCCACCAGTAGGCCGTGAGAAAATTTTGGTGGTCCGCCGGAAAATTTGGATATCGTTATATGGTTCCTCTGTGTGTGTGTGTCTGTCTTTCTGTCTGTCTCTCAGTCTTTCTCTGTGTGTGTGTCTGTCTCTCTGTCTCTCTCTCAAGCAGGAACAAATATTACACTAAAATGTGTAATGCTTAGAGAAACATCAATTATTTTGCTACAATTAAACAATCTTTAAAGATTTTGTTATGATTAAATAAGCATTTATGATTTTGTTATCATTAAATAAGTTTTTTTAATTTTGTTATATTAAATAGATGCCTTTTATATTAATAAAACGGAAGTTCTCTGATCATTAACATTGATCATTCAATGTTAAATTTTTCCATGTTTTCTGTACACCGCCCTGAGTCCTTCAGGAGAAGGGCGGTATATAAATTTAAACAAACAAATAAATAAATAAATAAATAAATAAATAAATTAGTTTATAAATGTATGTATCTTTTTAAAAAAAATCCTATTAGTGGTCTGCAGGATTTAATATTATGAAGTTCGTAGTCCCTGAGGTCCAAAAGTTTGGGGACCACTGGTCTAGCCTACTGCTCTAGCCTTTCTTAGTGGTCTCCCATCAAAGGGCTAACAATGCCCATACCTGTTTAGCTTTGGGTTCAAGCAAGATAGGCAGGTGCTGCCACCTACTGAAGCCAATGTCAGAAACAGAATATACTGTGTGCAACTGAATTTTTAATCAGGAACATTATACTGCTTATTCTTGAACTGTCAGACTGTGTGAATAACAGTTGTTTTAATATTGGTTGAAATTTCTTCTAATGTGCTAATTCCAAAATATGTATGTTGTCTTTTTCCTGTTCTGTCTTTAGAAGAATGTATGAGTACTATCCTTAAAGACAGTTGTTTTGATGGTCTTTTTTTGCAGATCTGTCAGATTGTCAAACACTGTGATCATACTGGTATTCTAATGAGAATTGCTTTCATACTGGGCTGAGCAGATGTCTGTTATTCTACAGAGGAGTGTCGTATGCACTTTTAGATCCTTCATACCTTTAAAAAATGTACTGCATTTCAAGTTAAAAAATGTCTATGTGTTGTAATTCCCAAACCATGGGGAGAATTCAGTATTTTATTCAACCTCAGTGATGAAGCTTAAAACATCATTCTTTTCAGATGTAGGGGAGAATGATAATCCCATTGTAGAATTAGTTGAAATAGTCTTCCTAACCTAAATGTGTCAGAATTGTAGGCTGTTCTGCAATTGGTTTGTGAAGGAATTAAAGCTGAGGTGGGGTAACGGTAACCAACGGATTCATACTTTATGTAGAGTAAAATTTCTGAACCGTTTTGCAAAGTGTGGAAATAAAAGTGGTAATGGCATTTTACAGTAAACTTTCTTTCATTATGCTTGATAGTTGAAGGTAACTTTAAACAAAGGTTTTTAATACAATGAGAGGAATTGAGGCTTTCAGAAGGCAGCACTGCTTTCATGTGTAGGAAACATTCGCTGGAGAAGCTGGTTCCAAAAAGGAGACAGCAAAGACAGTGAGGTACTTCTGTTTCGGCTGCAGTGGCTGGAAACCAAAGGGGAAAGATCAGTGCAGGGATCTGGGAGAGAAGGTATCTGAGCGAATGAATGCTTGCTGGAGTGAACTGGGATAGTTGCAGATTCCTGGGGTGTGGCAGTCAGTCTCAGAACCACATGGTGGTTCTAGGACTGCTTACTGCCCTGCAAGGCATGGTGCAAGATGGCCAGAGAGCAAATATGAGGGAGTAATGGGCGGCATGTGGGGGGGAATTGGAGGCAGTGCCTTAATGTACTGAGTCTTGGGACTTGAAGGGACCAAGCCAAAATGGCTTTAAATTTGAGTTGGATGCTTACTTAACAGATTACAGAGTTGAAAGTGACTTTTTAGGTCTTCTAGTTCGTCTTAATGATCTGTGATTGTTGGTTAACAACCCCAGCAGGGATTGTTGAGATGCTATTGTAAGATGGTACAGGCACATGATATCTTGCTTTATAATCACTTTGCTTAGTGATGAAAATTTCAGTCTCAATTGTGGTTGTAAATTGAGGACTACATATAGATGCCTTAAATGGCTGATACATGATTTTTTGCCACAAAATTTTATTCTAGAATAGGTTCTAAACAAACTGATATACAATAGAAATAAATGGATATAAAATACACAGGAGAAAAGTTTTAGTATTATTAACATTCAGAAAGGAATCCAGTCTGGCAGATTGGTGTAGCTCCTCTTGAGTTGGAGTAGGTAAGTTTTACTTCTTTGAAAAAATGCTTGAAGTTTGCTAGATCTAAACAGTATATATTTTTAATCATGTTTTCCTCCCATTTATATAATTAAAACAAGACGTAAAATTATTCCATTTCTTTTTGTATTTAATTCCTTATTCCTATTTTACACTGCATGATATAATTTTTAAGATTCATTTTACTTAATATAAAACCAAACGGTTAGAGTCTTTTTTTAACAACACTTGAATTGTTTAATGTCTAGTTGCTAAAAAGGTGGTGAAATTTGCAATAGTGTAATACTTCCTCCAACTGTTCATATGATGTGATCTACTGCTGTACAATGTCTTCACAGACATGGGAGATGACTAAATGACCTGTAACTAATCAGTTGTGCAAAGGCTATGTCACTTGTACATATTTAACAGACCTTTGTTTGATGTACCATGCCCAAGATGACAGTGATATATAGTGGTTCTGCATTATGGTTTTAAGTTATATTGCCAAATTTCATTTTCTTGTTTCAAGAAGTTTAACCTGCTCTGAATAGAATACTAGGAATTCTTTTGCAATTTCCCTGTGAAGTTTGGTTAGTGACATTAGGCAACTGATCCTGGATAACAGAATCAAGAAAGAGCTTGGCCCGAGTCATTCTGGAGAACCAATACCCATCATTTAATATTAAATAGAGCAGTGGTCATATCTGAGTATCAGTTTCAAATGACAAAAGAGATCCAATTGTTTTTTTTGTGTGTGTGGATAGCATTGAACTTTTTGTTTATGTTATAGGCATAAACTCCAAATTGCTGCCATGGAAGGCTTGCCTGCTCATTAAATATATGCCATGGAGAGCATTCACTTCACAAAAAATAGTGTCAGCTGCTGTGAGCATTTGCCATACCTGTGAGGAGGAGGCTGAATGCGGTGGGGTGGGGCTGGAGTTCCCTTGAGGAGGAAAGGAGTGCAGCCTTAGACAATCAATTTGATTGGAGACCTTGACGGATGGCCGATGGGAGCCAGGCATGTGCCATTAGAGGCACCTCAAAGACGCTGAACTCAGCTACAACTGAATGACTTGTTCAGAGCCATCACAGCATTGATTGGCTGAGGAATCTTTAGGGGCCGGGAAGATCACTTCTCATCTGTAGCCCCATGCTGAATGTATTCAGAGCTTGTCTAGCCACGCTGCACTCAACCACCCAGTAAAAGTACCTTTTCTCTCTCAGCACAGTGGAGGGTTGTTGTGTCCTGGGAGGTGGGGACCAGCCTTACATGTAAACAAGTGGAACCAAAAACAACGGACATATATAAAAATCATAGGTAGAATATGAGTTCTAAAACAAGAATACTGTTTGTAACCCTTTTCTGCCCTATCCCTCATTTCACAGAAGGCAAACAGATAAGGTCCCAGAAATAATGTGATGAAAGTAAATGAAAGGTCCCGATGGGTGGCTGTCAAAATGGCAACAGCCATTTTGCACTATCAACTCCCATCACATTTGGACATACATGTGACATTGCACAACACACCTACAGAAAGGGAAGGGCTTGTGGTATGACGGAGCTTTTGTTTCATAAATAGCAAAGTATTAAACAGTAAGCAAAGAGAAACATATGCACTGAGAAAAGGATATATATCACAGATATTCCAAAAGTACATGGACAGACTCTCAAGAGCTGGCAAAAATTAGATAAGCTTAGAAGTGGTAGAATATACTGAATCAATAGTTCTGCTCTCTATATTACTGGGGGGAGGGAGGGAGAGAAGCTGCACAACTGTAGCTTTTGTATGCTTTGCACTGAAGTTTTTATAAGGCGAGAACATGCAAAATTTTCCAGAGTGTAAGCTGCACTTGGCATTTGAATGTTCTCGACAGCAGCACTTCAAAACAAAAGAGAGAGTGAGGCTGGAATAAATAAAATTTAGATTTATATTGTTATATTAATTTGACTATATTAAATGACGATAATGTTTCTGGAACATTAAAAATGACAGTTTAGTAGTAATTTTTGGAAGGACTCAAGGGCCTGTATCAATGTACCTGTGACTTGATATTTGCACATGGCTTCCAAGAGCTCACTTGTGTTCTATAGCATTAGAAAGCTCACGAAGCATCCTAAAATTGAAGAAATATATATCTCTAGGGACATTATTGAGGTAGCTGTTTTTCATAGAAGATTTCCTTGCAATAATGTTATGCACAATGCGATTGAAATAGCTTTTTCTGTCTGCAATTTAAATTTAAATATATATCTCTCTGAGAACAAAATAACAGTAGGAAATGGAAAGAACGCAGGAAAGGGTTGCCTAAATTAAACCATTAAATAATTCATTGAGGTAAAGATTAGACTACATAATCTTAAGAAAACAGGTGCATCACATTGGTATGATTTCACTGAATGTATTATACCACAATATATCTGAATTGTAAAAGAAAATGGACTTTTTGAAAATAGTTCCACTTTTGTGTTTTTTTCTTTTTCATTCAAAGTTTGTACCTCTAAAGCAAAGACTTGTGAGTCTCGAGAGACTGTTTTGTGATTTGCCCAGATGCCCACAATAACTAATATCCAGCTCCTGTCCCACTTACACTTTTGTTGCTGTTGTCCTTTTAAAACACATAGCAGCTTTTTGAACCTGTCAGAAGAAAGCAGTGGCAAACTGCTTCTGTGCTTCTGCTTCCAAGTAAAGTACCTGGAGATCTGTATGAAGTCAGCAAGGGTTGAGCTTGACTCAAAGATTTTATTATTGTTTGGCCTACCTATTAAGCATTGAAAAAGTTAGCAACCATTTCTTCAGATGTTTGAGGAAGCCTCTATTGTTCCATGAGTCAGCTGCAAAAATAACTGGTTTCATGTTAGCAGGTGTTCTGATCAGTATTTCTGACTGATTATAGAGTAGTCTCAGGGAGGATGCCCAAACAGCTGCTAATGGATTTAAAGTCTGAGGTTCAACAGTTGCAGTGACATCATAAAGCAGCAGAATGAGCAAGTAACTGAATAGTGAGGATTGAGTTTCTATTCCTGCACTCTGATCTACCAGTTGGTACAGCATTCATCCTCTAGAACTTCTGGTAGGACCAAAGTGAGATGGTATACTTCTATCTATTTGTTACAAATTTTAAAGGGGAAGAAGGCCCAGGTATGATGAAAACTAGACAGTAAAGTGTGATGAGGTTGATAGTGAAAACTCAGAGTTGAGCTTGACTCCTGATAACATACAGACAGTGGTGAAAACCATTGATAGTAAGCTGATTCATGAAAAACATGTATCACAGGTTCCACAGATTTCACCTCAGCCAAGAGGTGAAACAGGGCTGCTGTGCCAAGACCCATGTTTGAAAAGAAGCCCAACAGTGCTTCTCACGTCATTTTGGTTATTGGGTTGCTATCTGGACTACCCTCTCACTTGAAAGTCTTTCCCTAGTCCAGGGTTAGTGCTTGGTCACCTTGATCTAAGTGCCTTCCGCCAACCTTCCCTAAGTTGTAACTACATGATAGTAGTCCATCTTCCATACTAGATCTGGTCTCTCTATTTATATATTGCACTTATTGCAGCTGTATAAACTCTCTGGAGTGTCTTAGGGGTTTCAAGCAATGCAGTGGCTCTGAGAAGAATGGAGAGGACCTGTGGTGGTTTGAGCTACTATAAGGGCAAGTGAGCAATGCAGTTTATTCTAAACAGGCAGATATACATAGGATACGTCGGGACACCCTTCAGTCCTCACCTGTTGCCTGAAGGGTGCAGGGCTGGGTGTTACAAAGAGTTGAGCTTGTGGAGTCCTCAGCCCCTCTTCATGCATGTCTCCCATAGGAAAACAGGCAGATCTTTCATCCATCTGTTGAAGTTATGTTGATGTATAGTTGGGTGCAAAATATTGTTTGGGTGATTCTGAGCTTGAGCCCTCTCAAATAAGCCTTTATTTTCTCAATCTTTGTGTTGCTAGTTGCAATGTTCTGTAAAAGGTAGTTGCTTCAGAATTCTGATTAATCCTGTCTCATGTTGTCTGTTATTTGCAAATATTTTTCTCTAACTGTCAAGTCTGATCTTTTTTATCCCAAGTGTAAGTCTATATATTTTGTCCCTTCTCCTCCTTCTCCACCGCTGGAAAGAGGACAGAAATCAGAGAGAAGGAAAGAAGGGGGGGCTTAGTGTGCAATTAGGGTAAAATGCAAATTAGAATCAATTACATTAAATGGGTTGCCTTATTTTATAGGCAATTAATTTTAATCAGTAATGTAGAGGACTAAATGAGAATTAATATTTATGCATGCTTCTGTAGTTATTCTTATAGTTTGTAAGCAAAGTATTATGTAACCATTAGTGGTTCATTTTAATTGTAGGATTGTTTACAGCTGTCTCAATGTCCTGTTAATATTCTCACATATCTATAGAATTTATGTGCTTAGTAAAATTCAGCAAACTCAAGTATATCCAGAGAGCCAGTTTAATGCAGTGGTTAAGGCATCAGGCTGAAAACCAGGAGACTGTGAGTTGTAGTCCTACCTTAGGTACACGCACAGCAGGGTAACCTTGGGGTAGCCACTCTTTCTTAGACCCCGGAAGATGGCAATGGCAAAGAACTTTAAAAAAAAGCTTATCAGGAAAACTGCAGGGATTTGTCCAGGCAGTTGCCAGGAGTCAACACTCACTTAAAGACACACTCACACAAGGATGTATAATGAATAAAGGTTCTTTTACTTCTTCTTCCACAACCACAAATAGGTAATAGTTTGAGTCCTGTTACCTGCTGCATATCAACATTGCTATACTGCATTTCAAAGAATATTATTGTAGTGTCTTCACGCTTTGTATGATATCTATGTCTCCATTGGAGTTATTTTACATCCTATTAGTTGTAAAACAATTCTTCCTTGCCTTCATAGCATGCACATACTTGGATCAGTATTCCATATAAAATCTCTGTAACCCTATACAGTACCTCTTACATCTGGCTCATTGGGGTACAAGAGATCAGTGACTTATTATAACTTACTAGCTTGGAAAAAATGAAGTTGGATCCTCTACTACTTTAGGAGTTTGGGATGAGCATTCCACCCCAATAGTTGTTAATTCAAATTAATATTTTTGATCTGCCCCTGCCCTTTTTTGGAAGGTAGTTTCTGATAGCTAGACATATACTATTGGGTGGTGGAAGGGACTCGATTTTATTTGGAATTGGCAATTCTAGGAGAAGTTGAACACTGCATAGAGACTTCTGTCTTTGCCTTTATTTATGGTTACTATTCTGATTTAAAATTTTATTAAAGATTACAGTTATATTAATACAAACTACAGCAAATAAACAAAGTGCAGAGAAAGAAAGACTAACAGAAGAAAAGTAGAAAAGACAAAAAAATAAAAATATAGCAAAGAAAAAATAAAACATGTGAAAAAATGACCTCCCGCTATATCATAAGTATAAACAATTTCACTTAAAATACAGCAAATTTCATCCCATATCTCATTTCTTATCTATAAACAGATCCTCATTTATGTCTGATCAGCAAATGTCCATTAAGGATTGATTATCAAGTATCAATACCTATTTTAATCTTGACCAAATAGTTCAACTTTATATTCTTTCCATTTATTTTTAACAGTCTTAATTTTTAGTGTCTTCAAATAATGTTTTGAAACCTTAATTTCATTTCATTTCTTTTGTTGCTTTTTATAAAATTCTTCAAAACTTTAACAAATTTCTTTTGTAAATTCAATATAAGAAAGTTATCCAAGTCAGTCGTCTAGTTATTTGTATATCC
>JANHFO010004947.1:19270-31954 GCA_032468095.1 Pareas carinatus
GCACCCCGCGGAGTGATCTCTGCGCACTCACGGAGTGCTCCTAAGTCCGGAGATCGGCCAGCAAGCCGAACTGGAGGCTTCCCAGCCACCCCTGTGGGTGGGCAGAGATAGTGCTGCAGGGTGCTTTGCTCCCACGCTTTTTGGGAGTATTCGTTCCATAAGGTGCATACACTTTCCCCCCCACTTTTTGGGGAGGAAAAAGTGTGTCTTATGGTGCGAAAAATACAGTAAGTAACATTCAAAAGCAAAGCCTACTCAATAAAGCAATATAATCTACTTCATCAAAAGGGGGTAGCTAAATGACATGAGCAAAACCTTCAGTGAAAAATGAATGAAAGAATATTTTGATGTAATCCAAAGTAAGATATCACAATAGTGACAGTTGTTTTAATTGGTGGGTTGTATGCCATGTTCAATAAGATGGTTGGCCATATAAATTGCTTAAATAAATAAATAACGCTGATGTACAATTTGAGACATAGATTTATTTATTTAAAACATTTACATAGCCAATCATCTTCCACCTAACTCTGGGCTGCTTCCAATCAAAGTTTAAACATATACAATTATATTAAAACTATAAAATTAAACAGATATATGTTTTTCATGACCAGCCTTAATATTTATGACTTTCCCTACAAATACACTAAGGCAAATAATATTTACCCAAAACATTCTTAAAAGTGTAAAAAAAATAAAACAGACGAGATTTTGCAGGATTATGGAAAATATTTTTACTCACACAGACATTGGTCCATTTCCTGTTCTTGGCATCTCTGTACTTTGTTGGTCCAACTCAGACAGCAACTTTAAGATGTTTAATGCAGCCTGGAATAGGGAAAGTGGCCATTAAAATTAGTTATCTAGGATGGGCGACCATTACTATATTTAACTAGAATTCTATTAGACAATGATAGTAGATTTCCTGGAAATGCAAATAAAAATAGTTCTTACAGAATTAGTACATCCTTACGTTTTCTCACTTCAGTATATCTTTATGGGAAAATCAGTTTAAACTGTTCAACAATAACTTTCTCTGGAGATACCTTTCTTAGAAGCAGGATAAATAAATGCAAGTGACAACTATTCTTTTCTAACACAGTGGGAGAAACAGAGGTATTGTACAAGAAGTCTCCTTCTAATACTTATGGTACTCTTACCATATCATGGCAAGATTCAACATCTTTTCCAATTCCATGACTGATCAGTGGTGGCTGAGAGGAACAATTTATAAGAGACACAAATTCATTCTTGTTGTTTTTGGGAAAATCTTTGTACTCCACCTACAAAGTAAAAAAGGATCATTTTCATTTGAGTGTCCCTGATCTTTTTTCTGTGATGAGTGTCACAACACTCTGACCAGCAGAAATTCAAGAAGTTCAGGCACATTAAGTACTATCATATTGAAAAATAATTGCAGGATTTTCTTCTAAGCAAAAACTCATAGCCAAATACAGTGCAAAAAAGTGTGTGCATAGGAGAGACATTGAACTTTTCTAATAAGACATTGCAGGAGGAGACCTGTGTTAGTCTCTGGTACCAAAATAATCAGTACCCAGAGAAACAAGAATCAATGCACACAATTTTAAAAAAGAAATCTGGTAAGTTCTCATGAAAAAGGCCAGTCAGAATTGAGCTACCTCAATAGGTTTGATCCATGTAAAAAGTATATTTTAAAAAGCCATTTTCTTTTTTAAAAAAAACTTAATAGGACAATTATATAAATTTTATAGCACCTATGGAAGTTGTATGAGTTTTATAGCACCCAAGGTGTTGACTGCCAATCCTTCTTACATCTAGGGATCTCAAATAACTGGTAGTGATGTCATTAAGCACCTGGTCCAAAAGTCGTTACGATGTGGATAAAAACAAGAGTTTTATAATTCGATCTTTCTACTAAAATTTTGTACCATATTAAGAGCACCCTAAGAGTGAAATCTTCCCCCGAATGGTTCTCAAGACTAGCAAGAACTGATTGGATAATTAGATATAACTCAAACTAATTGAAGATATAAATAGAAAAATTCAAGCATCTCTCAGTTAGCAAGTCTTCTGGGAAAAGTTTTATGAGAGTCATTGCTACAATAATCCTAATACAGATGGAGGCTGTTCAACTGCAATGCTGAAACATGAGTTGGTAAAGAGATAGAGCAAAGTAAAATACAGCAAGATAAAGTAGCATCGGAATAGCCTCACACTTTTAGTTTACCTGGATTCCCTGAACACCAGAAAGGTAATCCAACTGTTCAGAGGGTCTCGTGAGAGGCCCGTGGGGTACATGGCCCAAGGAACTGTTTTTTATAATGGTTTCAGCAGTAGGAGAAGTGCCACCATATAACAACTCTCTTGCAATCATGGCTGTCACTGTAGCCTTGGCAGGATTGGGGGCTGCTCTACTGAACTCTTTGGTGTGATGTCCTTGATTGACTCCTACAGCCTGTGCAACCTCAGGGACCATGGGAAGAATGCCAGCAGGAAGCTGCTGATGGCTGAGATAAGGCATCCTAAACTCATCCTCTTTATTACCTAATAAAGAAACAGAAGAGTGGAGATTTAACAGGCAAATTTGCTTACCTGCAAATTGCCAGATCACTGAAAGTTTGAAAAGATGTTGCAAATCAAATCCATTCCTCCTCCCCCCCCCCCCCAAATAAGAGTGAATAGTTCAGGGCTAATATTTTGAAAGTGATTTTCAATGCTGGTCTTCTTAAAAGACTAGAAGCAGCTTACAAAATTAAGGAAAATGCATTTTCAACATGCAATGCAAGTGATCTGCCAATCCACCTTTTTTATTAGAATGGACAGAATTCAGTTTTTAAATTTATAATGGATTTCCTATTAATTCAATGATATATTTCTTCTTAAAAAAACACAGCATGGCTGAAAATGAACCTGAATGCAATGTATCCTTTATGACCCACTGGGGAGCGGGGGACACAATTTTATAGCTTGTGCATACATGCAGTTTGAGACTGTGAATCACTAACTGGAAAACCACCAAAGATGTCTTCTTTGGGAAACTGTCTATTTCTGATTAATATCAACTATCTAATCTCTGCACTTGTGTCATTGAGCATCTTCCTAATGCAGCCAATAATCTGTTTCAGATCTTTTTATTAATTGCAGCAGAGCAAATTGTATGACAAACTATATAAACACACATACAAACATTTCTAATGTATCTCCATCTAATCATAAGCATCTACTTAATAGGCAATGTACTTTCTCTTATTTTTCAAAACAGTAACATATTTACACTCTTTAGGTTCATAATATTTTCAAATTTATAATATTTATAGAAAGTTTTTATATTTTGCTTTAAATTTACAAGAAGTTTTATTTCTCAATTTAAAAAATTTAAGTCAATCTATTGAATATAATTATTACAGAAGAAGTAAAAAAAATTAAGGTCACTTACTACTAGATGTTTCTTCACACCCAGGTTCAAAAAAAGTTACTTTTCTTCCATCACCTGGCTTTTTTACTGGCGTCTAACAGAAAATATATTCAGATTTATTATTGTATTAACCTGAATTGCAGAAGATGAGTCAAAGTAATGAGCTAATAGGCCTTTGTATTTGTATTTGTTCCTTTTTAAACTGCCTGTAAGCCGCTCTGAGTCCTTCGGGAGAAGGGCGGGATATAAATAAAATTTATTATTATTATTTATTATTATTTACAACCCAGTTCCACTACAAGCCTGGTCATTTCACATCCACATTCCCTCTACTGTAAATGCCTATGAAAGCTGTAATTTCAACATTCTTTTGCAAAAACATTTTCTGGATATATATAATTTTTCTTATTGGTTTTGATTTTTTTATGCAAAGCACCCATTAAATCTAGGTATTGCTTCATAAATAATAATATTGACCAATCTTGTGTTACCTTTTCTTCTGTCTTTAGTGCTGGCTTTGGGGGTTGTGGCTGGGGGACTTTAAATCCTAAGAGCTCCAGCATGTTTTCAGCTGCATTGCGTTTGGCTACTTTCTTGTTAGTTCCCATTCCTTCAGCTGTGTGCATGCCAACTTTCACCTAGAAGTACAGAAAAACCAAGGTGTTTTGTTTTGTTTTTGCACTTTTGAGTTAGTCTTCACTCCTGCCTTCATTTATTATATCTGCTACAGCACAAATAACACAGACGAGTCCGTGCCACGATCTCCCTTAGAAATTTCTTGCAATGCTGTAAGTAAGTCTGGATTCTTAAAATCTCTATACTGTACTATACTATACTTTCCCTAAAAGTAGGTATATCAGATAAGTAAGTACCAGGTAGGTAAATTAAATATTCCCAACTGGAATACTAACTAAGCCTGACCTTCCCTAATTCTGAGCCCAGACAAAGACAGTTGGATGCTAGCACAGAATAATGAACTATATATTAATATTTAACAGCATTTATGAATTCAATAAATGAATTTGTTAAAATTAATTTATGCACAATAAAAGAGTACCAAACTATTCAAACCTGCATAACGAACTCCCGACGCCTTGGTAGCCCACGCTCTGTGATGAGCATGTACTCTGGCTCTTTCTCTTTCTTTGCTTGTTGTATTTGAGCCAGTCGGCTAATAGGATTCATACCTTGGCCGTATTCAGGACTCGTCTGCAACTTGGACAGAAAAAGCTGACATCAGCTAACAGCTGTCAAGAACAATTGTAACACAGCGCAGTCACATTACACACTCTTAAGGATCATGGGTGCACTTTTTATTCTTGATTTCATAGAGACCTGGATGATAATTTGAAAGTGGCAAGCAAATGTACTTAGCACATCATGTTTATGACAGATTTCCGCATAAGGCTAAACATGCAGGCCAAACAAGAACAAGAAATGCCTACTTAGCAAGCCTTCATTGAAACAGTTAGAGAACTTGGCTTACAGAGGGCAACAGCATACACAGCAACACGTGTGCTATAGGACTGGCACAATGATGACAGCAACAGAGTTACAATATTCTACTATACAATAAATATACAATAAAGAATTCTATTCTGTTCTATTCAATAATGCAAGCTGAGGCCCCTTTGCTTCCACTATGAAATTTTCTTGGATAATTGTTTTTTTCTCTCACCTTGACTATTGTTTTCGTTTTCTTTTTGATTCGTGGCTTCATTTTCTCAACCGTAGGAAGGGGAGGCAGCTTCTTCAACTCCTCTAGGACTGCAATGGCTGCATTCTTTTTTGAAATCTTCTTGCTCTTGCCTTCACCCTCACCCATGAACTCGCCCACAGATACCTTTGTTACAAAGCTCTTCATATGCGGGGGGCCGCTCTCTCGGGTCACCTGTTTCAGAGGTAAAAACTGAGTGAAAGCGTGATAAACACTTATTAAAAATGGTAAAGTACAATGGTTATAACAAATGTCATTCACATGAGCTAAACTGAAATTTGTGAGGGAAGTATTAAGAGGTGATTGATAAGCATTCCTGATTAACAGGACATGATTGTATTTTAAAAGCTTCCCCATTTATTATAGCATCCCTCCAGATTAAAAATCTAAACATAGATACATATCTATGTATTTAATGATTGCATGGTATTTGTCATCTTGTCACCATAATAAAATTAGTCCCCTATGATATAAATACTGTTAAAATGATAAATATTTTGAATAGCACAAATTTTAAAGGATTATTAAAAAATTAAAGCTACACTTGGACGTACATTCATGCTAGCATTAAACAAACACCCTTATATTAATACACAGTGAAGAATCAGATGTTGTTGCTAAGAGGTACATTTGAGTACACTTTTTTATATTTTTATATTACATGCAAACCATATCAGAAATATAGTATATTCTTAAACATGAATATATATAATCTCATGCCAATATAATCCAACAGTTGTGATCTTTAAACTCTAATGTTCAAGAAGTATCGAACACAATGGCAGCATTTGGACATCACACTAAAACATAGTTTACTGGTGTGCATAAAATCAAAATGAGTAAAAGGTTCCCATCTTTTTTCTCTACTATCTCCACTGCCAGAAAGAAAAGTTCAAACTGTGGTTTCTTTAATGCCTGTTGTGGTTGAGCCACAGAACAGTAAACTACTTTTGGGCATTATGTGTCAACACAGCCAATAGATTCAGCAATCACTCATAGACATCCCTTTGCCGAAAGAGGTTTCTGACTTTCCCCTCTCATGTTTTGACACCCCCGCCCATTCACACCGCTGTCCCCTTTTTAGCTATTCCTAAGGACTTGGAGACCCTTCTGGAGTAATGTGGGACACACTCTAAGGATTGCAGCAAAAATCAGGAATTCCACATGCAAGTGAAAATGATCTTTCGCTCATCTTTAAATTTTAAATTTGAGCTAATATATTTGTATATCCTATAATTTAATGACCTTTATTAATACACAATGAAGTATTAGAACAGGATACTTGTGGCATCTTTCATTCTATTCTTTATGAAATAATTTAGCTGCTGCTAGCATATAGTTTCTTTTAATTTTCATACCTGTAATCTATTAAGAGGGAAAACAATTTAACTATTGGACCCAGGAAAGAAACATACCCTAATACAGTTTTTAAAGGTCAGTCAGATCTGACCCAAATGTATCCCTGTCAAATGGTTTACTGCCTTCAATATGCTAAAATAAAACCGCTTTTAGAGCAATTAACTAAACCTACCTCAAAATTCACAGGCAAGTTCCTTTTAAGTGCAATCTCAAACACTTGGCTTATTTCAGATTTATTGAGATTTTCATCATCTGGTTCTCTCCCATTTATCTAAGAGAAGAACAATTACATTGAAGAGGCACAGCTGTCATACTAGCTCACTAACAACAAGACTACTACACACAGTAGAGGGTTAGTATAGGAATGTTAAGCATGTCTTTAAAGGCAGATTAATTTGAAGGCTCAGGGATGTCTCACTATGACTATCTAACATGCAAGTGAAGTGCCCAAAAGTTATTGTCTGAAAAATCTGTGAATATTCTGAAAGATGCAGGGATACATACAAGGAAAGGATATTTGATGTATACATGCAGCAGCTTGCAGTAAGCATGTAAAAAAGGGGCAAGAAACTTTAGTTTCAGCAGGTATAGCTTGTATTTGTATTGCTGCACAATACAATTCAGCATGTATTATGTAAACAAAATAAGAATTTTCTATACATTTTAGCCTTTCCAAGCTACTTTCTGAGGAATCATGCAATTATTGATGTGTGTCCAAGGGTAGCTCTGAAATTGGATTGTTCTAACATTAGCCCCTTGCCCCTAACCTACCATTATATTATAAGGAAACAGCAGTATGGGCATTTAAAGCATGTAGCTTAGGAAGAAACACACTATTATAATAGACAAGGCATAAACTTCTTTCCTTTACTGTAATTGTGAAACTTTTCTCAACTATTTATTCTATACTTAAAAGATTAAAAGTAACTCTATTTGGGACAAAATCAATGTGATTTCTGAAACCTGGAAAAATATAAGTATTTTTTTCAATCTTAGTTGATTCTATATTAAGAAAAAATGTATGCAAAAGATTCAAGCACCATATCTCATTTTTGGAATTACTATCTATGCTATAACAATAGCATTTAGACTTTATAGCACTCTCTGAGCAGTTTACAAGGTCAGCATATTATTCCTAAGAATCTGAGTTCTCATTTTACCAACCTCAGAAGGATGGAAAACTGAGTCATACCCAATACACACTTTTATTTTGAAAATATAAAGAACTGGAAAAACAGATTCGTAGCCCAATATAAATTTGCCAAGAGGGAACATGCCTGGCAACAAGATTACAATTAAACATGTTGCAATTCTGACAATTAAAGGCAGATAAGAATTCTGCACACATCTCAAGAATTTGAACTGATAACCCTCTTCAATTTGTTAAAGTATTACACAAAATGAAACAAATTTATGTTTTTTCTCCAGACGAAAGGACTTGGAACAAGATGTTCAAAATTCAACAAAAGAATGGTTGCATAAACTTCAAGAAGAATTTTCTTTGGGCAGTGAACAAACTTAGAAATCTGTAGACTTTCCTTTATTAGTAGCTTAACAGATTTCTTTCATCAGTATAGCTTGTTTGGGAGAACTCTTCCATTTTTTTTACCCCTTTTCCAAGTTTCAGAGAGATTAAAACGTTTTTTAGGCAGGTATAAAACTTACTGTATACGTCATCCTAACTTTAAAGGTACAAGCTTTGCTACAGTCTAAGCCAGCAACATTAAACATTAATATAGTTCAGTGTGCTACATAGTATTTGAAAATATAATCACAGAGGTAATTCTAAAAAATGAGTAGTTCAAATGAATACCTAATTTTCCAATAGGGACTACAGTGATCAATTTGACTGACTACCTCAGGGTTGAACTGTGGAATTCTTGGTGCTCTCTGATGTTTCATTACCCAACTAGTGCACATGAGTGTGGGGCTTGCTGCTTGTTTATATATAGAAGCTTGCTGTGTCAGATGGATGGAAATGTGCTTTCTTCCTTCTAGCTTTTATATTAACATGGCTTTTCTCTCTGAAAGCATTAGAAATATATAGGCAAGGAAGACAAATTCGCCTACATTTTATTTTAAAACCCAGGAATTTTCTTTAACAGAACTCTTTATTCTCAATTCCTGAACAAATTTTCCACCGCATGTTAATCATCTGGTATTTAAGCAAACTCGTGAATATTTGTATACATTTCAGTAATACTGATAAATAAGATGCTCAGGAGATTAATTATTTGTTCAAGCAATTCTGAATAAGGGAGATCATGAGACAAAGCCAGTTTATGAGATAAAGTTAATAGATGTTTTATATCGGTTATTTTATGGTGTCCACTTAAAATCAGATCTAGCAAGCTTCTTCTCATACGTAAAAGGACAATAATTTCAAGCCTAATTAAAATCAAACATACACAGAAGCCTGAACACATTGTTCAGGCTACTCATAGCAAGCAGCTATATGCTACACATGCTCTTCCACTTACAGCAGCAAAACAATATTGCTATGCCATGCAATGGTTCACATCACAAGCACAACCTCCTCTCTTTCAAATTAGTTTCATGCAAAATAGCTTCATACAGGATGAAGGGGATCATCAAGAAAGCCGAAACAAACAGCAGTTTTTTAGAATTATACTGCTACAAGGCAATAATGAAGTGGTAGACAAAGAAAAAACAAGGATTGATGCTATTTAGAAACTGTCTGTACACTCGTAGCTTTTCATACAGAGGATGCTTTGAATACAAGTGACAAGTTCCCGAGTTTTGATCTTTTGAGTTTAGAGGAGTTTGATAGCAATGTTAGACAAGCACCCTACCAAAGAACCCGTAGGACTGCTATCAAGAAGTTACATTACTAGCTATAGTAAGTCCTGTGGTACCTCAGCTTAACCAAAGCTTCTAGAGATTCCAGACCATGAAGTGCACAATACTTTTCATATAGGACAGTACTCATGCTTCTGATGAAGTGTACTGTTATCCACAAAACTAATGCAATAATGAACGTTGTTAAACTTCAGGGAGACACAACACATTTAATATGCTGCAAAAAGACTAATATCTCTCTAAAAACTAGTACTAGCTAAACAGGCAGCTTCTAAAGAAACACCAAATTAAGCAATTATACATTTATTGCCTTTCACAAATGCATGTGGATAGTACCAATAATTCAGTTCTGCTGCAAACAGATTACATTTTTCCCCTGTAATCTAAAATATACAGCTGAAATAATGAAATTTGTGGTGCAGTTTAAGTTTTGATAATTACTGAAGGATTCATACCAGACAATTTAAAAAATGACAACCTTATCAATAATTTTGACTAGCATTGCATGAAATAGAATGATAGAATTCCTTGCTGCTATGGTATTATTTAACTACATTTCCTGGGAGTAAGTATCCTATTTCTGCAATGCTTTATGACTTACCAACATACAGTGTTTGAATGGGTTTAATAGGCACCTTCTTTGCCATCAATGTACTTTAAATTATCCAGAGTAAGGTAATTGCTAATTGGTAATGTACTGGCTACAATGTTGTTTGGTTTTGGTAAAGTGCATCAAATGCTAGCCACAGTAGTTTATAAATAAAATGTGATTTTATTGAGTGAACTCAATTTCTTGAATAAATAATAAACAAATGTAACTTAACACAATATGTAAATCCAGACACTAAGCTACAAAAAACAGAGAGAGAATGTTTAAAAACTGGGCAATGTAAAAGCCCATGAATACTGAAAAACAGATTCATGCTAAGCCAGCAGTTTCCTCTCTGGTCAATTTATAATCAATTCTCAAGATTATTCTCCCTGACTAGCCACACACTAGAATGGATTACACATCCATACTGAATGTACTAGTTTATCTTTTAAGCTGCCTCGGAAGACCGCTGAGTCCAAACATACAGCCTAAAGATATTTTAAACAAACAAAATTAGTTTTGTTTATTGAACCTATAATAAAATAATTTCTACTTGTTAACATGCTGGCTATCCTGCAATCAGCTTATATTATCTCTCAGATGCTGTAACAGCAAATAACACATTCATTTTTGATTAGTTAGAAGTACATGATGGATTCACTATACTTAAACTGGGAAAGCCACCATAGGGACAGTATAAATGTCCCAAAAATAATAAGTCTTCAAATATCAATGCCACAGCATTTGCACCAACTTAAACAGAACAACACTATTATTTTCAATAAACTTCAAAGCATAATCAAAAGCTTTGAATGAACTTGGATAATGCTCCAGACATACTACCTCTGGTTTCTCAGGCAGGGGCTCGTTTTGCAGGATTTTCAGTGCTTTAGCAGCTGCGTCATGCTTAGCAGCCTGTCGTGTTCTACCTTTCCCATGAAACTGCTGTCCCCCTATAGAAAGCTCTACTTGATAGAGCCACGGTCCTACAGGAAATGGATAGAAGTACCTAAAACAGAAGGATTTTACATTTCAGATTTCCAGTCCATATGAAGTTACTCTGCCAGGAAACAAAGTTTAAGAGTTTACAATAAAAGCCAATACTGAGCCAAATGCACAATGGTTGATCTTTACATGTTTGAGTGACAGACTGCAACAAACAAAGTTTATCAGATTAGTCAAACAGTTTCTCTTCAGAAACATAGAGGAATGGCAGCTCACAAAATTCCCAGTTGGAGAAGAATGTTCAACACTGTATAATTACAGAATTGTCTCCATATAAAGCCAGTAACACAAACAAAAAATTATGAACCCAGCCCATATTTTCTTCATGTCTGATTTTGATGTAGAACCTGTGACTCCCCCAAAACATGGATGACATCCATATAATACCTTCAAAACTTGCATGTAATATTGAATTGAGTGTGTAAGTTTGTTTCCTACAGTAGAGAGATGGTATGCTGCAAGGACCTGTTGCCCCCACATGCTCTTTCAAGTTATCCTCACAATGAAGGAAAAATCTACTTTTGAAGTTATAATCTGAAAAACCCTGTACTGCCTGACTCCAAAACTCATAATGTGATAAAAAGAAGCAATTATAAAATCCATGGATAGCAATCATACTAAGACCATCCCACCTAACATTCAGGACTATAATCTAGCCAACAAAGCTACAAAAAGGCAAATCTAGCAGCAAGACATGTGTGAATACATTTGCACACAACTTGTTTCATCTACAAAAGTGGGCAACTAATGACCTGCCCATGACTCAGTTAAACTTGGTGTAAAGTGTTCTGTGAAATGCAATAATTGCCAGATTGTTTCTGAGTTCAATTCATTGGTTGAGTTTACTTCTTATAATAATCTATAAAGCTTGGAATGTGGCTGGGTCACCTTTCCCCAAATTACAGGTCCCATCTATTAAAGACTGCCATCTGCTAGGATCCAAGAGGAGAGCTTTTTCTACTGCAGCACCCACTCTTTGGACCTTCATTCCCACCAGAGGTGAGATTGGCTCCAACCCTGCTGGCCTTCTGAAATACCTAAAGGTAATGGTTCTGTTCAAGTGCCTAAGGATCCACTATGTTTGCTTGTTTTGTTTGCCATTCATGTTGCTTCAAGGCAACTCTGGGTGGTTAACAAACATTAAAACTTACTAATGTGTGGCAATAAATATCCAGCACCCTCTTGTTAATTTGAATTATTTAATCTTCACTTTTAATCTTAGCATTTTTGCTGAAGCATTTGTTCTGATGCAAGGTGGAAAATAATGAATAGTCTCTCTGAATAAACAGAGAAAAGAGACAGTATTCTGAATTGGTAAACAGATTTAAAGGTGATTTTTAAAAAGCTTAGGATTTTAAATGTGTTAAGCAGTTGTCATTGGAGAGAGCAAGTAACCCAGGACAACAGGAGACAGGCTTCAATGCTGGGGGAAAGGAGGATATTATTATTTTCAGAAAACTGCAAAGCATGAGACTCTGTTCAACAACATAACACATGCTTTGTCCAATAAATACTGTTCACAAATAACGAGTGTGAGTTTTTTTGGCCATATTCTGTTATCTTAATATCTTTTGGCTCTCAGACTTTTTTTTTGCATTTCATATCCAAAAAGGGATGGGGAATACTATGTCAGCTTAATCATCCATCTATTATCTTATTTATGCTTGGAAAGGTTGCGTCATTCTTTTAAAAGATAAATTGCAGTGCACTAGCAGTGAACATACAGGTGAAACTCAAAAAATTAGAATATCGTGCAAAAGTTCATTTATTTCAGTAATGCAACTTAAAAGGTGA
>JANHFO010004947.1:41784-53446 GCA_032468095.1 Pareas carinatus
CGACGGGCGGAAATCGCTCAGCGGGACGCTCCAAAGCCGAAGGATTGCCCTGCAGGCCAAACTGGAACGTTCTCAGCACTTCGCAGAGCGATTTCCCACGCTTTTGGAGAGTATTCTCTCCATAAGACGCATACACTCCCCCCCCTTTTATTGAGGGGAGAGTGCGTCTTATGATGCGAAAAATACAGTAACTTTATGACCAGTCCTCACACTAAGGTTCACTGTATTCCTCAAGGACATGTGATTGAGATTTGGGTGCTTTGCAATTAGTAGGGATTTACCATTGTTACAGCATCTTGCATTTATGCAACCATTTAGGTACTACACAAGCTGAGTCAATGGGGAAGCCATCAATAAAACTGCAAGCCTCAGCCACATTTCCCTAACCACGCAGTGCTTAACAACCACATGGTATCTTATTAAGTCACTGAGCTTAGTGATGGATTTGCTGATCCCAATTGTTGTTGTTAAGGAAAGACTACCTGTATTGTTACATCATGCTACTATAATAGAATGGGTGAATGATCTTAGGTAAAGAAGGGAAGAGGTGCTTCCTAGGAAACAACCAGACAATAGAGGCAGTGGCTTAAAGGTCATACACCTACAAACAAAAAACAAAAGTCCCAGGAAGGATCTGTCCTAATGGATCAAACAGGTAAAGGTAATGGGGTGAAATCTGTGCCTTCAAACTTGCAAGATTCTGTAAATGTAACCTTATATTAGAGGTTAATCCATCTAGTCATGTTTCCTGTCTAGTTTACCTGGGAGGGCTGACAGCCACCTCCAAAGAGCTTGGGGGGGAGGGGAACCCCAATACATCTGGAAATATAAATAAGGGTTCATCATAAATTATGGGATTTTTTAAAAAAGTCACTGAAGCAGGATTAGGCACATTTCTCATAGTTATACAACATTCTTTTAACTTTGTTCTGTACCACTAAAACTGGTTCCCAATGCTGAAATATATTGTGATAATCTGATCTTTATAGCTCTACTTCAAACTGTACATCTCCCCATTATATATATATTAAAATGCTACATATATGACAGATAATACACTGATGTTCCTCAACTTATGACCATTCATTTTACCACTGTTCAAAGTTATGACAATGCTGAAAAAATGACTTGTAACAGGTTCTTATACTTATGCAGTTCCCATAGTCATGTAATCAAAATTCAGGTGCTTGACAACTGGTATGTATTTATGATGGTTGCACATTCCTGGGGACACATGATCACCATCTATAACCTTCCTGGGGACTTCAGGGAAGCTAAGTCAATGGCAAAGGTGAATCCACTTAATGACTATGATTTGCTTAATGGCTGATTTGCTTAATGATCATGGCAAAAAGGTCATAAAATTAGGCACAATTCATTTAATGACTGCATTATTTAGCAAAAGAAGCTCTGGTTCTAATTGTGGTCGCAAGTCAAGGACTACCTACAATGGACTCCAACATGCTGGTTCTGGATGGATAAAACAAATTCAGATCAAATTATTGAATCAATGTTGCTTTTGTCAGTCATCAATATGGCCCAGTCCCTGTTCCATCTTTGTCTCTTAATAGGCATTGCACTCCTCCTCAATGAGATTCTGCTGAATGTAAAGCCTCTGTTAGAGAAGCAGCTAGGCAATGTGTCAGAATGCCTTTGCCATTTTTGCCTGATGTGCCAATTGTGGACCTTGGCAATAGTGACTCATGTCCTTCTCAACTCACATATAGGTTAAGGCAGAGGTTTTCAACCTTTTTCAAGCTGAGGACCCTAAAACATGTCATTGCTACATGACGGACCCCATTCTCACAAATTCAACTAATTACTAATTGACAATACATGTATATTACTTTTTCCAAATTTTTCTTGGCCTATCTGCAACTTGCCACGGACCTCAAGGGGTTCACAGATCACAGGTTGAAAACCTCTGCATTAAAGTACCACACTGTATATGGAGTTCTTTTTCAAAAACTTTAACTAGTCCAAAATGGGATGACTTGTCTGTTAATCTGTGATAACAAATTTATTTACAATGCACCTATGCTTTGGTTGCTATATTTGTTACCAGTCTGATTCAGATCCAAAGACGTGGATACCACCCTTAAAGACCTATGTGGTGAACCTGGGGATTTATAGGTCTGTGCCTGCATAAATTCAATTTGCACCCATAAAAATGTGCTCAACCTCCTGGCTTTTAAGGCTACTTTAAGATTATATTTCATGGACTATATAGGGGAGCTGAGAATACTAGGGTAGCCTTACTTAGATTAGACTGATTAATGGCTATTATTCATTTTATGCAACTGTAAGCTAGACTCTTTGGTGGTCTATAAATGATTTATAAATGTTTGAAATGTTCAAAATATTGTACCATTCAGGCAGTATAAAGAGATAGAAATAGAAACCATCTAGATAATTTATATTATATTGTAAAGCTCTACAAATGAATCTGTATTACACAAAATATTTTAGATCAGTCTGGATGATCAGGAGAGAGCTGGAGAAAGTTAGTTTCTGGCATGCCGCATATGTATAGGACATGCCAGAAGCTGATTCTTTCTTGCCTTCTCCTGCTTTCCAGGTGCAGAAAGTCTTGTTTATATCGGCAAGCTTGACACTTTGTTAGTAATGTCTGTACTATAGTCTTGTAGGAAAATCATTATGGTCTACATAAAAATGTGATAGTAAACTAGGGAGATCACTTCTAAAAACTGACAAAAGCCACATCACACATAACTCTTCCTTGACTTCAATCATAATTCTCCACATGGAGCAAGTTTCTGACTAATAGAAAGAAAGAAATGACCAAGTAGTATTTCATGCATATATTCTTTGTAGCAAGGATACAGCCCATTGCATGAAGCTCTCTCCAGAAGCCATAAAGTAGACTTTGTATTTTTCATTTTAATTGAAATAAATCTACAAATAGTAAGTGTTCTTGCATAAGAGAGAACAAAGTTGTCATGAACTACCACCACAAGCTATAGCTGCTTTATTTTAAAGTAAAATAATTATACTAGTTGAATCTTCTATAACATGAGTTTACAAGTACAAGAATCTACACTGTCCATTTTAGAAAATGTATATGCATTCTATTATCCTGATGCATATTTCATGTTTTTTATCAAATAATCTGTTTAGAATGAGTCAGTGGCACATTAGAGGCACTGAGTCACCTGGATATACCAAAAGATAAAAACAGATTCTCTGCGGAAGGCTCACATCAATTTTGCTATTCAAGATCACTGTCAAAAATATATTCTTAAAATGTATGATTATTCTTGCCTCTATATTTGGCCTTCCCATATAAATTAAAAAAATATTTCATGCAAATTTTATCCATCATATCAATTGTCTATGAATTAGTATTATGGAACTCCTTCAATTAACATTAAATTATGCATTAAATGAAATTACTGTTACTGGCAGATAAAACTAGTGCTTACATTTCAAAAAGAAAATAGAATTGTGTTCCCCTCCTCATATTTCCATAAAAAGCATTATTTCCATAAAAAGCAGAAAGTCCAAGATTCAAAATGCTACTAGCTGCCAAAAATGTGAAAAGCAAAAAAGAGAAGAGATGAGTACATAAATACAGTGGTACTTAGAAATTTATGAATTGCTTTGCATTGTCAATATATCTGCATAAATATTTCTTAAAACACAATCTAATCTACATTCATCTAAAACCAGACAAACAGAACTCAGTTAAACAAAATGTTATGCTTGTTCATTGGTTTATTGAGAAAAATGATCCAAAGCTACATATTTTAAATGGCAAATGAATGTGACCCTCTAGGATTATCAGTTCATTTGGAAATTAGTGTCAGTTGTTTCAATAAATCAATGGGATGATAATCAGATGTGGGGGGGGGCGAAGGTCCCTGTTATTTAGAGAACGGTATTCACTATCAAAGTCTATTTTTCACCACTCAGATATGTATGACTTGAACAAAGGAGGTATCTGAAGAAAAACAGATGTTGATGCTCACAAAGCTGGAAAGTGTTACAAAACTATTTCCAAAAAATCTGGACTTCTCCAGTTCAAATCAAACAAAAGGTCAAGCAGATACGTACAAATGAAGGGAATTTAATATCATTTTTACTCTCCTTAGGAGTGGTAAATCAACCAAGATCACACCAAGAGCAAGACATGTTATACTCCAGGAGGTCCCAAAGAACCTCAGGGAAGTATGTAAGGAATTAAATTGTGGTCATTGTTCAAGAAGCACCATCAGGAAAATACTGAATAATAATACCTTATTACATCGATTATAAGATGCAGGGTTTTTTGTATTTTGGTGTCTGTGTATTCGTGGTGCGTCTTATATTCAATGGTGAAAGAATTCACTGTGATGCTGCTGTGTGTATGTGGGAGGGGGAGGAGATGGAAGAGACCCAGAGGAATCTCCTCTCAAGCTGGGACAGCGCATGCCAGTCAGGCGGTACACGGACCAGCTGAGGGGCGAGGGGGAAGCACAGCCTCTCAGCTGAAAGGGCTTCCCTTTCCCCCTTTCAGCTGGTTTGCGCAAGTCAGCTGTTCAGCAGGAGAGGAGGGAAAGGAAAGCCCTTAGCAGTAGAGGAAAAAATACAAGTGGGCTGGGGGCCGAAAGCCAGTCAGTCCTTTTGCTTGCTTCGGGAAGGAACCAGTCTGTTCTGAACCGACTTCTCCGCGGCTGCTGCCTCGCAAAGAAAAGCTTCCTGGGTCATTTGGAAGCATTTAGAGTATGCTGGAACCCAATGGCATACTTCTGAAGGTCACTTTCTCACAGGAGCTTTGCTTGAAAAAACACATGGCGCCTTCGGTGTTGGACAAGTTCTTCTTCTCATCCCGGATTACCACAATCTGCCTCTCTTCCAGATCAAACACATCCAGGGCCTGGATGCCGTTGAGCTCGTTGGAAGTGGTCAACGCCTCCTGCTCTGGGTTCTTGGTGTTCAAGCTGGGGACATCAACAAAGCGGACCAGATTCCGGTCTCCCAGAGCAAACAAAAGGGCTTGTTGGCACCATAAGCAAGTATGCCTGTGACTCACTGTTTAACTAAGCTCTTCTTAAAGGTAGTCGTCGATTTACAACTGGCCATTTAACGACCTTCCAAACTTACGATGGACTAAAAAAAAATTCTTACAACTCATCACTGAAATTATAACTGCGGCGGCAATGTTGTGTTTTGTGACATTTTCCAGCAAAAAAACCCATTAAACTGGATTCAAGCTTATGAGATTTGCTTAACAACTGCAAAATTCACTTAGCCACCATGTTATTTGCTTCAGAAACATGTTGCTCACTTAATGACCACCATAAAAATGGTCATAAAACTGACTCCAGTGACACGGTGATTTAATTTACAAGCTCAACTTACGACCAAAATTCAAGTCTCAACTGTGGTCATAATTCAAGGACTGCCTGAATCTATATTTAGGATTTGCAGTATGTAGAGAACAGATTACAGTTTATGTCATATTTATACAGAAACACTGAACGTGCAAAAAAGTTCACAGACTTTTAAGCACTACTGTAAATATACAAACTAGAGCAGCTTGTAAAGAAACCTAGGAACAAGATATTCCTAGTGTTTCAAAAAAAAAGGATAGAGTGATAAACAAGTAATTATGTGTCACTGAAGGCTATGCAGACAAGGAATCAGTTTCGCAAATGAGCCAACAAATCAAATTGCGGTCTTTTGATCAGTATTTAATTATTAGAACTGACAAGAATTTAATATGTAGAGTTAGTGGATTATATGCTAAATACAAGCTTCCCATACCTTTTGGTGATCCTGGGACAGTTTACTTTTGGTGTTAGTTCCAAGGAAAATATTTATATGATGGAAATTGCCTATAACAAAAAGAAAAGGACAGTTACAAATATGCTCTATATGATTTTCATACTATTTTACTTTATTTAGCGTATGGCATTTTACTTTATAATAATATTGTATTATAAAGTATTTACATTACCGTATTCATTAACATTACCTGGAATAACAAAAAAAATTACAACTTAATAAAATATTCATTTCTTTCAGGATATTAACTGAATCAAGTCATTATACTTACAAAGACATATTCCATTATACCATATTTCTGAGAAAGTTATTTAACAATATCTGATGCCTGTTCTTTAGGATTAGAAGACTATTTTTAAAAAAGAGAATAGTGCTTTGTTTTATACTGCAAACATATCCCATACAAATATATTTGATTTGCTTTGGGCAGCTTTGACTTATCAACAGTACCTTCTTAATATTATCTATAAATTCATTTTCAGTCCTGCATAAGTCAGCATTTAGACAATGATTTTTAAAATTTGTATTATTTTTTTAACATTCACAGATTTTATTTCTACTGAAATTATGATATAAAGCTTTGATTCTGAGTTCCATAGTTTCCTATCTAGTCGTGTAAGAATTGTGCTCTGATTTCTTATGTTTTAATTTTTATTTAACTAAGTGTGGACAAAATATCTTGAAAGGGTAAGCAATCAGCAGGATGTGTAGGAATAGGCATCTGACTTAAATGTGCAGCACTAGACTAACCAATGCATCTCTGATGTGGATTCTTTCTGTGTCAAAGTTGACATATACGGAGACTTATAACATGAGTTACATGTACATAAAAATATAAACAACCTGGCATAAGTTAGTCACTTAAAGGAAAACTGAATGTATGTTCCAATGGTTCCATACAATTGCTATAAAAATCCCTACATTTTAATACATTAACATGTTAATGTATATATTAATAGTTCATACATAGTAAAATATTTTATAATATTTAACTATACTTAAGTGGTTAAACTATTTTTACCTATTGACAGTATATATGTTCAAATGGTGCTGATTTCTCAACACAAAAACTTCACTTTTGCCTTGTTTAGCAAACTGCTTTTGCTAAACTAATGATCAGTTAAATTCAAAATATAATACTCATTACATAGTGCATGAATAAATTATCAGATAAGGAAATCTGTACATCCTCAAACTACTCTTTCATTGTGATATGTTTATTGTTCTGTAAAATAGAAGTAGATTCAGACATCTACTGACTATAAAAGAATTAACTTAGCCAATGAACCCCTTAAAGCTAATGCATATTATTAGTAGATAAAATATAATTGTATCAGTGTGCCCTTAGTTTTTATGCCTGTAGTATTTTCACGAAGTTGGAGAAAACTGGTCCAAACATTGTTGACTGAAGTTCTAAACAGTATGGGAAGCAAGCAAAACCAAATTTAAACACCTTGATTATGCTATACTATAGATATTAGAAAACTTAAGTCATTAAAATAAATATAAAACAGACTGAGATTGATAAAAATTTTATGAAGTGGCAGCAGCAAGTTACAATACAGTAAAGCATAAATATATAATGACAGTGACACAGTAATTAAAAATACTTGATGAGAAATTGCATTGAAAAATTATAATATATACCGCCCTGAGTCCTTCGGGAGGAGGGCGGTATATAAATCAAAATAAATAAAATAAATAATATAGCACAAAAATATAAAGGACCACAATAATTATCAACTCCATTAAAAAAAGTGATTTGATGAACACGTCAAATTGCAATTTACAGATACATTTAACCGAAACAGCAATTTTATCTTCTTCAATCAATTCCTGCTTGTTCATAAAAATAGATCCTTATCCTCAATGTTATCTTCTCTTTCTTTTACTCTCCTTTCCCCAATGGCACAAGTTCCCTGATGATTCAAGCATTGGGGGAATAGCAGAGAAGGGAAATGCAGAAAGATTAGCTTCCATCTACCCTTTTTCTCAGGTAGACCTCTGAACTCAACCTATACTTACCTCACAAAGACATAAACTATAAGAAAGTTCTACAGTAACTCTTTAAACAATGACTATCTAAAGCAGGCCTGAACAACACACAGCCCATTGGTGTTTTGAAAAACTCAAAAGTTCACTACCACAAAATATCATTGTCACTAGGAAAGATCTGCCACTGCACCAAAATGCTGGGCATCTTCTGGCTGCACCAAAGCTGTCTTCGCAACTCAACCAAACATCTGATTGGTGCACTAGCTATTCCCTCACAGGCAACTATTATTTTTAATTGATCGTGTGGCCATTTCAACTCTGCAGACAGGATCTACAGCCATTTCATTAGGTGTAGTATTCAAAGTTTGTGCCGCAAGTAAGACCATGCTTTCAGATACTACAGAAGTCTTCTTTGTTGGAGGCACATAAATGAATATAATGCATTTCAAAGAAGTGAAATGAGTGAAAACATAAAATATTCTTGGTCTACTCCTATTCATTTCAACAGGTCAGGTATGGTCAAATATTTCTTGATGAATGGCATTCTTTGGTTGTAATAAGTAACTTCAACTGTCTTATTTTATCCTCTCTAGCCTAGACAGAGAATACACATACATACTTAGAAATCAAAACAATTAGATTGGCCAATACAAAAGTAGCAAAGGAAGTCTAGTTTGTGGCATTGCCAATTCCATCACTTATATCAGAGAGCGATAGCATTTTTAGTAAGGTTTTTGTTGGAGCTGTAGCATTATTTAATACCAACATCTGCATACACGGAAAACATTTCTGGTTACTTAAAGAGCCAAAGCAGAATAAAGAAGAATAATGCTTTCACAACTAGGGAAATACAGCTCAGGTTTTGTTGTTGTTTTAACCATCCAATTGTGTCTGACTCCTGATGACTTTATAGGCAAATGCTCTCCATGCTACCCTGTCAAGCACAGCTTCTTTTAGTTGCTGTTCATCTTTGCATCAGTTGATCAAGCCTAGGTTTTCTTTGCTTGTCCCTTCTTCTTGTTCCACTAACCATTCCTAGCATCATTGACTTCTTCCAATTAATTTTCATTGCATATATTTGGCAAATATATTAAGCATAAATGTAAAGTAAGAAATTTGAACTGAGATGCAGAACACTGAACTAGGCTACATTCACAGCACAAGGCAAAGGATGGCATATTACATATACATTACTTTGCTCCCTATGAGTTTAGTTAGTACATAATTTACTTAGTTTTCTCAAGTAACAGAAAAATAGTTCTGTTAAATTACTAGGAATGTGTATTATTCACACACTGACTTTAATTTATAGAATCTTTCCCATAATGTTTTATAAGTAGGTTCATATTTTTTGTTTCAATTGGCATATTATTAAATGGTGTGCTAGTGCACCAAACCTGTTTAGTCCTGCTTTGTTCTTTTCTAATAGCCAAATAAATAAGAAATAGATTATTTGGCATTTCATCCAAAATTGTTACCCCAAAACATAAGAATCCTAAATTAAGAACTAAAAAATGTACAATTAGGGCTTGTGAAAACCTAAAAAAGTCAAGAGCTTTAGCAAGTGGCTGCTTACAATATAATAGATGAATTACAGATAAGTCTTTATCAGCGATTATAGACTCTTCAATAGGGACAGTTCATACAGTAAGCAATTATTCATCTGGTTTAAACAAGTGATATACAAGTTACTTCTAATCAGCTTTTACTGAATCTAAACAATGTGACTTTGTAATGTCAAATATTGTATATTTACTTATGGAAGTTTATTCCTTTTGTAGGAAAACAGTTAATTTTCACAACCTAACTATACACATGTGAGGTTCAATAGAACTTATTTCCTATAAAGTTCCTAGGATTTCATATTTTACTAAGTTATCAAGTTAATTTCTTAATTTGATAGAATAAGGTTCAATGTAGTTCAAACCTATCCAAAACTGAAATATTTCCATTTACAAACTACTCCCAATCTGGACAGTTTATAATATCAAAACTGTAACCAGACTCATAAATTATTAATTGTAATTAGGTATTAACAATCCACAGCAAAAAACAAATTATTGATTGTTTTATTTAACTATTAGTCACAAAAAAGTGGCATTTGGAAGGTTGGCAGAAGATTGGAATACTGTTATTAATGTTCAAAATCTGAAGAGTTTTTCAAAATGCAATGCCATTTTGAAAATATGGTCTCTTGACTACAAAAAAGGAGTCTATAGAAGTTTTGGTTAAATTTTTGTGCTGCCTTGGTTATACATACTTTAGTAGAAGATACTTTGTCATGTCAGCACAGTGGAAAGTTAAAAATAGTATTGAAAGTAATATTTTGAATTGGGCCTGACTTACAAAGGCACATGCAGTTTTCTTGGTGTGATGTAGAAAAGGCTTGCCTCTGTTGTTTTCAAGGGTTTTTTTGCTAATTCCCTAGCCTACCAAACTTCAAATTATCCAAATGCTAAATAAATAGCTTGATTATTTCCCCAAAACAAATAAAATATTTCCAGGTTCTGTCTTCAAGTTGCAATGGAATTTTTACTACTGAAAGATTTTACTGTACTCTGTTGCAAAGTTACCCTTTGGAATGTTTACAAAGTCAACAGAAATCAATGAATGGAAAGTAACTAATTAAAGCTTGCCGGTTTCCGTTATTCTTCTCCAAGTATGGTTGAATCTCAACCCACCCTGTCAAAACAAAAGCAAACCTGCAAAGCCACTTAATTTTCAAAAGTGATTTTGATTTAACAAGTCCTTAATTCTCCTAAAGTTAAACCACACAGAGTTTGTGAGGAAAAAACTACAGCATTTAGAACCCTTGAGCCATTTAATTCCATTGGGCACAGAGTACCTTACGGCAGAGGTTTCCAACCTGCAGTCCGTGGACCTCTTGGGGTCCATGGGCAAGTTGCTAGGGGGTCTGCAGACGAGTCAAGAAAAATGTGGAAAAAGTAATAGACATGAATTTTCTATTAGTAATTAGTTGGATTTGTGGGAACGGGATCGGTCACGTAACAGCGACATGTTTAGGGGTCCGCAGCTTGAAAAAGGTTGAAAACCTCTGCCTATGTCAATGAAAGCACACAAAGGGCCTTTTTCCCCCCTCCAAAGGGACAAAACCTGCCAGCTTTCAGAGGCTGTGCTGCAGAATACTTCAGGCCCAGAATCCAATGAAAACTGTGGTTTGGGTAGCCAGCATCTAACTTCAACTCTTCCTCCCCATCCCTTTGTCGGAAGATAAAAGTAACCGTTTCTCCTCTGCAACTGCGGCAGTGCCAAGCGAGGAAAGAAGCTCAGCATCTTTTCTGCAGAGAAAGCGCCAACCCTGCTTCGAATAGGACAACACGAAAGAAATCTGGCCATCCCCGAAGCAGCCTGACACAGACCGCCGTTCAAGATAAAAAAAACGCTGCAGGGCTCTGGGAAAAGAAACTTCCACCCGGGGCGGGCAGGTCTGGCGGGGGAGAGGGGCGAGCGTGCCGCGCTCCTCCCGCCGCTTCACAGGAGCAGTTGGAGTTCCCACAAGGCCGCGCTTCGCTTCTCCCAGAAGGGGGGCTTCCTAACCCAAACGGGTCCCGGGGATGATCCGAGGGGAGCGGCGCTACCTCAGACCCCCCGCCCCGTCCCGCCGCGGGAAGCCCACCTCCGAGGAAGAGGGGGAGCCCGGAGCGGGACGCCTCGAGCCGCACTCCTCGGAGGCATCTCCCGCCGGTTCTCCTGAACTCCTTTACAGCGAGGTGAGGTGGAGCGGGGGGGGCGGGAGAGAGCGCCTGTCAGCCTCGCCTCTTCTTCCACCTGCCGGCAGCCTGGGAGCGCCGCGGCCAGAGCCGCCCCCTCAGAGAAGCCCGGGCTTCTCCCCCCACCCGCCCACCCGGCTAGAGGCCGG
>JANHFO010004947.1:54399-66000 GCA_032468095.1 Pareas carinatus
CCTGTAAGCCGCCCTGAGTCCTTCGGGAGAAGGGCGGGGTATAAATAAAATTATTTATTTATTATTTATTTATTTATATCTTAACCACTACCGTATGTCAATTTGTTTCAGGTGGTCATCATTACCTGTTCTCCAACTGTAATAACTAGACATTGGGGAAAACAGCTGACAAAATACATTGAAGAATTGAAAATAACTTGTCCTAAAATACTTTGATAATTTCCATGTTTGACTTAATCTACTTTATCATAGAAATGGGCCAATATTATGTATCTTCAACCTTTTCACTGATCTAGCATCCAGTTTTTAAATTGCATTTCGTATTAATGTCTAAAGCTGCATATAACTCTAAAACCCAAACAAGACTCCTAGCACATTTTACATTCAAGTAGTAACATGCATTTTAGTTTTCACTATACAAGCAGCACAGGAAATAGGCAATCTTTTCTATATCATAAATTTTAAAGCATTTCTTAACATATCAAATTCCAACCATTTTTAAATGCATTCTCATCCCAAACCTTATTTACATTAGCTTTGCAGACATCTAAGCATAATTAGATAATGGTTCTTCGAAAGGTACTTATACATCCTAAACTGAGATTTAGCATTCAAACATTAAGCTGAAGAAAACTAAGATACAGGTATTCCTCAACATATGGCCATTCATTTAACAACTGTTTGAAGTTATGATGGCAATGAGAACAGTGACTTACAACTGTTCTGCAGCATCCCCGTGATGATATCACAGTTTGATTGTTTGGCAACAGGCATATGACAGTTGCAGCGTTCCTGGGTAATGTGATCACCATTTACAATTTTCCCAAGAGGCATCTGACAAGCAAAGTCAATGAGGGAAGCCAGATTTGCTTAATGACCACATGATTCACAATGAACATGTCAAAAAGATAATAAAATCAGGCATTTAGAACTTCAGAAATACATTGCTTAGAAGTTCTAAACCCAATTATGATAAGTTAAGGAGTACCTGTAATGTTGCTTAGTAGGAAACATCTGCATGGATTAATACAAAGCAATTACTTTCAATGATACTTTACAGCAATACATTCTTCAAAGATAAAGGTATTAAACTACTGTCTTCCTTAATAAAGACAGGTGGAATTCTTTAAAAGAGCTCTTCCAAAACCATGAACTTTCATTATGAACAGCATTAGATAAAGCAAGTTGAAGTGTGGGTATGGCATGGTACTGAGTTTCACATACACTACTAGACAAATACTTTTTAAACAAGAACTTATTTATTCACAATTTAGATAAATTTTAGAAGACACAAAAGAAATACAAATGACAATAAACTGGAAAAAAGAATATGTGACAACGTGAGTGTGCAGCCAGTATTCAGTATATTTTAAAATGTTATCCAATCACAGCATATGTGAAATTCCAATCAATCCCAAATGATAAACGTCTAACACTATTCCCTTTGAAAACAAACAGGGAAAAGGAAAAACACTTCCTTCTTATGAACACATGAACAAAATATCATTCAGTTTCTGCATCAAGCAATAATTCTGTGATGTATTTCTGAAATAGCAACTCGTTTCATTTTGTCCGAGCTTTGTTTAGAAGACAGTCAGTATCAGTGCTCTTTGATGTAATTCTGAAATTCTGCCACTCTGATTAAAAATGTCAGAGCAATGATACACTTGCAGCTTGTAAATATCCTTGAAGAAACTGCAAAGCTTCAGCATTCAGGCTGGTACTGAGCATTGAGGGAACCTTAAAAGAAATAAGCAGTATATATTAAAATGTATTCAAGTTACAATAGTTTGGAACAAAAATCTATTATTCCAACTAAGCATCCTAGGTTCCATCCATCCCTGAGTATTTATTTATCTCTGAATTGTATGGCCATACTATAATTCCATTCTATTTTCAGCATCTACACACTTTCTACTATATTCAGTTATTATATTTTGCCAAATGTCAGGGCAGTAATAAGTTGTCCAGGTAACTGGTTCTTTTGGATTCAGATACAATGAGCTCACCAGTGACTAAAGAGATTTCAAGCTTGATTAATAATTCAGGCAAACAGATTTAAAAGTGTAACATAAAAAGGATGCATACCAAGTTAGATGATATCTAAATCTCTTACAAGCTGTTGAGAACTCCTTAATAACGACAGCAGAGATACTCCAAGGGCACAGTACACAATGTTAGGTTCTGTGCAGAAGCTCCCAGGTTAAAGGCCAGTGCTAGGATTTTATTAAAACCTGGCACCATGGCCAAGCGACATATAATTTTGGTATGGGAACCGAAAATCTGAGACCTTCACAAATGATAAAAAGTTTTCAGCTCTGTGAAGATTCCCCATCCCTCCCATTTCCCTTTGTTTTTAGCCAGCAAGGGTGACAAATAAGCAGGTTAGCTGAAGATGAGCTCTAAACTTTTTTACAGGCAGTCCTTGATTTACAACAGTTTGTTTAGTGACAGTTTGAAGTTACAACAGCACTGAAAAAGTGATTTATGACGATTCTTCACATTTATGACTGCTGCAGCATCCCTGTGGTCATGTGATCAAAATCACAGTTGCAGTTGCAGTCATGTGGTCACTTTTTGCAACCTTCTGACAAAACAAAATCAAGGGGAAAGCCAGATTCACTTAACAACCATGTTACTAACTTAACAAGTGCAGTGATTCATTTAACAACTGTGGCAAGAAAGGTCATAAAATGGGCAAAATTCGCTTCACAAATGTTTCACTTAGCAACAGTCATTTTGACTTCAGTGTAGTCGTAAGCTGAGGGCTACTTGTATTTTTCTAAATATGAAGAAATCAAAATAGGTCACTAAACTCCTCAAAATACAACAATCATCCGAACTGCCACAAGTTATTGTATCAAAGAGCTGGTAAAGGCTTTATTTCATATAGAGTTGCCTCCAGCAACATGGGCATCATATAAGCTTAATAATTAAAAATACTTATAGGAGGGCTGTTCACATGGATGCTTTACTTAAATGAACATGCATTTCAAAACTGCTTTGGGAAATAACATGACATCTTGCTTCAAGAGAAGTCACTGAGTTGTTTTGCTTGTCCTGTTAGCAACACCTCCTCAGTGTCCTTTGGCATTTGTGACAGTCAGATGTTTTTGCTTATGTGGTATAGCTGTTCAGAAGCCTTCCAACTTCTAATTGGAGTTTGATCCTGTCACATGTTTCAGAACTGGATATGAGAATAAAGCTGCATTATGGAAATTATCCTTGCAATACAATGACATCCTAAGTTTTAACACTTGTAAATTCTGAGGAAATAAGTCAGGATGGCACTTACGTATGCATATGAAGTGAGGAAGTTTTATCATTTTGGCCTCAGCATTTTCAAGGAGAGATTAGAAAATATAGAATATAGGTAGTCCTCACTTAACAACTGCTCGTTCAGCTTTATATATATTCCCACATTAAAGTAACTTACTCTGCCTGGACATGCAGTAGATAATTTATGAAGGGACTGTGCAAGATGGATTTTGGGATTATTCACAATTTGGCCAACAGGATCATGTTCCTTTTTCCCAGCAAAAGCAAGCTGAGAAAATGCAGTCTGGTATCCTGGAGTATCTTCTATATCAATGAAGTGTTCCTCATCAGGAAGGGTGTCATCTTCAGGCAATTCAAAAAGACCAATAAGAGCCTGCAGGAGGGGTGTCCTGAAAAACCCAGAAGATGACTTTCATCAAATTGCTTGATAAAAGAGAATACTTGATACATTTATCATAGCTAGAGAATGGATTGACAATTATATAACTATGACAGTTAGAAGATTAGAAAAGAAGTATCTTTAAAAACCTCACTAACAGCCTATCTTTCTAAAGATGCCCAAATAATTTTTTCTAACTTGTTTTTTATACACACACCTGTCTGTCTATCTAATCTATCACAATTTTATTCATGTAATTCAAGTCTCTTTTAAATTTCATCAAACTATAAATTCTATTTTTTCTTCTTCCATTCAATTGTGTCTGATTCTTGGAGGCACCAGAAGGTAAAATAAGAAACAATGGATGGAAACTAAGCAAGGATAGAAGCAACTTGGAATTAAGGAGAAACTTCCTAACAGTGAGGACAATTAACCATTAGGACGACTTGCTTTCAGAAGCTGTGGGTGCTTCATCACTGGAGGTTTTTAATAAAAGACTGGAGAGCCACCTATCTGAAATACTACAGGGTCCCCTGCTTGAGTAGGGGGTTGGACTAGAAGACCTCCAAGGTTTCTTCCAGCTCTATTCCGATTGATTAAATGATTGGCTGCCTGCAAAAGTCCCTAGTTTTCTTGGCAAGGTTTTTCAGAAGTGATCTGCAATTTGCTTGCTCTTCCTAGGGCAGAGAGAGAATGTCTGGCCCAGGGTCACCCAGATGGCTTTGTGGCTAAGGTGAGACTAGAACTAGAACTCACAGTCTCTTGGTTAATGCTTTAACCACCACCATACTGACTCTCCATCCCTATTATAGTAATGTTAAATATCATTGAAGCTATTCCTATTAACTGAGGATGGAGCACTCTAAGAGCACTTCAGTTCTATTTATTCCTATTATAGATTTCATTAGTTTTGATTGTTTGAATGTAGATTATAATCATGGTGTAGTTTCCCTTTATTAACACTAGGCTAGATTCAGAGAAAAGTAAAACCTTCTATGCAATTAATTTTCTGACTCCTCCTCTTCCCTCCCTCCCCCTCTCCCGAATATCCCTGAGGGATACTCTTGAATCTGATAAAAGAGGGCACAATGGCCTGGGAAGTTAATGGAATTATAATGGTGAAAATGGAAGTAGCTTTCTGTTCATTCAATGTATCCTTAGATCCAAATCACTTACTTAAGATTCATTTACTCAGCTGAGCAATTAATAAATCATTTTTGTACTCAAATATGAAATATACACTCAACATTTGCAAGGATCACTCATTGTTTCTTTCATGGCATCTTTATAGCCACTCTCCCCTTCCTTCATAGCCTCTTTGGAATCTGGGTTCTCATCCTTTCTGATTCTCCTCCAAATGTTTCTGACAAGCTGTCATGAGTCCTCTATAAAATTGGTAGTACTGCCAGATCAGGTATGGGTGTTAGGACTATCGAATGTGGAGGTTGTACCAAATGTTGCATTTGTTGCACCAATTGGAGCGTAGTGGCTGACATATTGTTCCTTTTGGTTTCCATCCCATCCTGGCGACACAGAACAGTGTCCAATGTGGCTTGATCAGATGCTACTTCAGTCTGTGGTCCAGATGTCATGTTGATGTGTTTAGTTGCAGTCCAGTTGAAATTTTTTTAGTGAATTCAGAAGATTAATGTCAGGCCTCGCGTGAAGGTCCAATTAAACTAATTTATTGCTAATCATGCCTATGAACAAGAATCTTCTCAATTAATGGTTAACTCCTGCTTGTGGATACATAAGAGTCAAAGGAATTCAGAGGGGGGGAGGGGTTAGTCTTAATTCACTTGTGTCTGCTTTGGAATTCTAGGCTGATTCTTCTCTTAACCCCACCCCCAGCTTCTGCCATTTCTTTTCCAGTTGAGACTCTAATGGTATTTTTGATGGGGCTAGGTTTAAAGCCTTTGGGAAATATTGTTAATGATGTTGCCATGCAGGAAGAGGAGTAGGTGTACAATCCTTGCTACCTTAGCAGGAGATTCTAAGTTAAATACAGTATTACTTTTGGATGCAGAATTAATGACTACGTTTAATGATTAAAGTAGTGGTTGTACTTACCACAACTTTGTATACTCTGTGTCCATCATTGGAGGACATTCTGTGAGTAGTTTTGTGATGCCAACTGCACAGATTTTCTTTTCTACTTGCCCAGATACTTTCTGTATTTCTGGTATTATGATTTTTTCCAAAACCATTCCAAACATCCTATTAAGCACAAAATAAATAAATTTATTTTTATTTTAGTAGATACCCTAGAGTAAATCAAAATTCAATTGTATTAAATTTTAAATAAATTCATCAGCTGCCAACTCATTTTAATACAATTGAATTCTTCAGTAAATGAAGTATGTTATGTCCCACAGAATTTCATTCCTTTACAATAAGTAGGCCTCCCCCAAAAAATCCTCAACTATTTGAATTCATAGAACGGATTATTTTTTATCTTTTGCTTCTCTTTACTAAAACAAAGTTAATTTCCCTCGCATTTCAATATACCTAGAACTATCCATAATTTCCCAATACCCCAACTAACTTTCATCATGAATAGAAAAAACACAGAATTTATTTATCTCATTTCTGCATCGCTCACCTCATGAGTTAACCATGTCATTGACTCAAATAAACACCCAAAGTGTCAATAATAATTTCTGGCAAAGCAGGACTTTAGCCAATTATCAGAATGATAGCTTTCTGTTCAGTTGTATAATTTGCCATGATAGAAAAGCTTTAGGTCTTAGCTGCTAGTTTACAGGTGAAGGCTATTTTTAGTTATGACCTTTTTATTTTATCCCTTATCTACAAGCTTTCATCAGAGGTACTTTTTGTACACTTAACTCCAACAGACTGATGCTTTCTCAATGATTCTGGCCAAAACCGAAGACACCGCTGTACCAAATTAGGATCAAGTTTTACCCTTATCCCAGTGATATAACCAAATGTATGTATTTTTCTTTCATTCCATTTCTTCACTCTTGCATGTGAAAAAAGAAAAACCTGCACACAGGAATACAGATCCAGCAAAGAAAAATCTTGGCCTCCAACTCCACTAAAGATGTTGAAAAGTGTTCAAAAGCTGCACAATTTCATCCTAATGATTCACTTAATATATAACTTTTCATAAAAAGCACTTTAACAAAAAACGTGAAAAACAGTTTTCATGATTTTCTCCCTTTTCTTCTGTTTGATAATATGTTTTCATCACTATTATCTTTGTTTTCTGCTACTGAATAGAATAGAATAGAATATCTTTATTGGCCAAGTGTGATTGGACTCACACAAGAAATTTGTCTTCAGTGCATATGCTCTCAATGTACACACAAACTACAAGTGACATACCACAATTATAATCATAGAATACATCCATCATGTCAAAAAACATTCCTCATGTCATAAAATAATTCATGTCATAAAATACATTCATCGTGTAATGAGATACACCTTCGGGAGGAGGGCGGTATACAAATTTAATAAAATTAAATTTAAAAAAATTAAATTAATTTTTGATAGGCATAGAACACAATCTAAAGTCATACTAGGATACTGAATAAAACAACTACTATAGATTGTAGGACACAAGCAGCAAATTAATTTTCATACAAGTAAGAGAATAGGTAATTTGATTAGTTTAGGTTAGAATTTCTCACCATTATTATAATTAAAATTATAATCATAAGATACATTCAACATGTCATCGTGTCATAAACACACTCATCATTTCTTTAGGGTACCAAATTTAGGGTACTAAATAAACAACTACTGTAGATGGTAGGATACAAGCAGCAAGTTAATTGTCATACGAATTAGAGAATAGGTAATAAGATAGATGAGAAGACGAGATCTGGCGTTTTCAGGGTAGTATGGCCATAGACTAAAGATGAGAAGAATAATAGTGATACATCTCTAATAGGTAGATTAACAGTGTTGAGTGATGGCATGAAAGGGGGAAACTATCTTTGTGTCTAGTTGTTTTGATTTGCAATGCTCTATAGCAATATAGAGTTTATAATTTTGTTATTAATAAAATAAATAAAAAAGAAATATAAATATTCCACACACATTTACTTATTAAGGAATAAATATCTGATATTAAACAGAAATAGCCAATCTGGATGGATCTTCTGTGAAATTATGTTATCAAATTACCAGCATTAACCCTTATATTTAGCCCTAAGAATACAACAGTTAGAACCTCTGGTATAAAATAAATAGTATTTTTAAAAAACATACTAACTTTGGTTGTATGCTGTCAAATATTTCTTGAAGTGCTATCGCTCCATATTTTATGCAGTACAAGTTGATAAAGACTAAGAAACCTATACAAAAAAAGAAAAAATTAAATGTAAAAATACAGGACTACAGTATGAGCATTTGATACAATCTCTTTCATAAGCAGAGCTATCGTGGGCAAACTAAGATTATATCAAGGTGTTACATGAGGATAAGGGAGAAAATCCTGGTTTTATGTGATTACATCCCAACATCTGATGCATGTAAATCACAGGTTCTATATTATGGTGTGTGTTTCATATTTCACCCCCAATGTTCCCAGTTTTTAGGATTCTTCAGGAAAAACCCTGACTCCTCCCAATCCTTTTATTGCCACAACATTTAAGCTTTACATGGAATATGCTATTTTCAAACCCCAAAACAGGTAGTCCTTGACTGTTGACCACAAGCAATCATTCCTGTTGCTAAGTAAGTCATTTGTTAAGTGAATTTTGCCCCATTTGATTACTTTTCTTGTCACAGTTATTAAGTAAATCACTGCAGTTCTTAAGTTAGTAACATGGTTGTTCAGTGAATCTGGGTTCCTCATTAACTTTGCTTGTCAGAAGGTGGCAAAAGAGGATCACATGACACTGGGATACGGCAACCGTCATAAATGTGAGTTGCCAAGTGTCTGAATTTGGATCATATAATCATGAGTATCCTACAATGGTTGTAAGTGTGAAAAACGGTCATAAAGCACTTTTTTCAATGCAATTGTAACTTTGAACAGTCACTAAATGAACTGTTGTAAGTCGAGGGCTACCTGTAGCCCATGCTACTTTCATCTCAGAAATCAAACTGAAAGTGATGATGTTAATTCTATTAAGCCATTCTCAAGATGATTTCCCAAATCATAACGGCCATTTATATAGAACTTACTTTTGATAAATTTTGTTGTTTTGGAATTTTGAAGTCTTTGGAAAAGCAGAATGAAAATCTGCTTCCTGTACTGATCAATGGATTCACTAAGAGAGAAAAAAGAACACAGCAATCAGATTATTCCATCTAGTGCATCACTGCAGATATTGTTTCAATAATGCCAAAATAATCACTGGCACCCATTACAAAAATCAGGGATGTGGATGTTCATACTTACGGGGGCATATGTTCTATAATGCTATTGAGAAGGTAGAACCCTTGATGGTCATTAAGTTTAGAAGCAATAAGTTTCTGGAATACTCCTAGTAGTCCAGGCTATAAATTAAAATAGAAAGCAAAAGAATCTCAGTTACTCGCAATTGAAAGCATAATGAAGAAGCCACTTAACCACAAAACTGTATCTAATTCAAATTTTGCAACAGAGATTGTTCAAGTACAATAGTCAAAGAATTCTAAAGTCTAATTCCTTAACTGGCATAACAAGCTAAAAACAGGAGTATGCTCAGTATTATCAGCTGTGTACAATGCCATAACAAGATTCATAATGACTAATAATATACAAAAATACAATAAAATATAAATTATGAAAAAAAAGAGTTTAAACCCAAATACATGGCAACAGATCTCAAAACCCCACCAGAAAAGAAAAGATCTGTCTTTAGCACCTGATGATCCATTTAATGACAGGCACGGCTTATGGCGATTATTACAGGCTCAATTACCGTTATTATGAATGTACTGTCAGACAGCAACTCTCCTACCCGAAATACATACAAATGTAAAAGTATCATTCTCATTTTGAACTTATACGTACAATTTTGTCCGCTGCAGCACTTGCTATCGTATTGGCCCCTCTCTCCAAATAGGCCTGAAGAAGTCTCACCAGAGGAGGGATGTTTCCTGACCTTTCCCACAAGACCGGCTGAAGCAGATGTGGAAACAAGGCCATATAGGATGATGGGATATCATTTTTATGCATCTCCAGCAAGAGAGACATCACTTGAAACACGTATGGAATGAATTCTGGTGAAAGGAGGAAATAGTTAATAGCCTGAGAGATTATATTCACACACACAGTACTGCCATAAAATAATCTCCTGCTACCAAATTCCTATAGCATTCTAAGCATCTGCCTTGTACAGAGACACTTCAGGTCCATCCAGCTCATCTTCTATGGATGTCACAATGTTAGCAAACTTCAACTCCCAACTGCCTGAGTCAACATGGTTCACGATGTGGGATATAGATGTTTATCTGCATCTATAGGATTAGAGGCCGACTAGCCAGGATACATCATGGGCACAAAATTTATGCTTTCTCAGATAACTAGTCCATTGGTCATTTATTGTTGCCGGTATCCAATTAAGCTGAATTTTAATTAAAAGACTTTACAATATATTACAGAGGGAGGGAATAACTTTGGAAAGGAAATCCATTTCGGAATACAAAAGATCTGACTTAAGAAAAAGTCATTTCCTTTTTACAAAACTCATACCTGGCCCTGATACATTCCATAAGACCCACATGTTACTCTGACAGTACATCCCTGAGTTGAGATACATGCCAAACCTGAATAAAGATAGACTATGAATCATAGTAAACACAGCTATGTTTTGTCAACTCTTGCAAACAATAGAAGGATAAAAAAGTCTGGATATAGACACATTAAAAATAATTGTTTAAAATGAAGACTCCCCTGGTTCATTAACAGCTGATTTGTACCTTGCACGTCATTCTGAAGAATCTCAGTGAATACCATAAACAGAGCATCTTCAAAGCTTCCAACAGTCGTAGGATTTGCTCTGCAAGTTATTCGTATCGACAAGCAGATTGATTCAAACATATAATGGTTAAAGTGAGGCTTGCTTGGATTCTAAAATGAAGAAATGAACAGAACTTCAAAATATATAAAACAAAAATGGGAAAATGTCTATCACTGTATATAATGCCATCATGCTACACAGGCTATGAGAATTTTATTCAAATTATAACAAATCATGTAGCTTTACCACTGATATACACCACTGTAATTATATTAATAGCTGTAGATGGCAATATGTAGTTTGCATCTGACTAGAATTTCCATGATTCATCAGAGAAAATATGGTCTTTTTATTACTGAGATATTTTATATCACACTGAGATTAAAACTTACATGAAGTACAAGGATCACAGGATCATTTTAATCAAAGTATTTCCATGGGAAAATCTGAATACTTCCAATTTCCATTCAGAAATAATAATGCCTTACATGAGACTTCCACAAGAGTTAAGACAAAATACAGCAATACTAGTAAGAAATTTACAGAGTATTTTAGGTAATATATTACTTTTAAAATTGCAAAGTATGTCTTCCCCCCCCCCGAGTGATTTTTTTATATTTTTAGATAAAATATTTTCTATAGTCTACTTCTTTAAACAGAAGATCAATAAATATTTGAAAACAGGGTTGACTCGAAGAATTCTATTTAATTAAGTAGTGCCATATAATATCTCACTTTTTGAGTGAGAAGTGGGACATAATTTATAGAACCTTCTGCACCCTACAATTGTTAACATTTATTCTTTCAGAAAATCATATGGAACAAAGAGGAGCAGCCATTTCTGGCCATTTCTATTCCTTATATTTAACAAAAATATATTTCTGTAATATAAATCATAATACGTTTCAAAACTTTTACTTGAAACTTTAATCAAATGAGACAAAGTTGCAGGATCCAATCTGGGTCATTCACCAGGCCCAGAGGTTTTGTTTTCCAAGATTTTGGACTTGTGCTGGAGCC
>JANHFO010004949.1:38500-51973 GCA_032468095.1 Pareas carinatus
GGAAGGGAAGGGAAGGGAAGGGAAGGGAAGGGAAGGGAAGGGAAGGGAAGGGAAGGGAAGGGAAGGGAAGGGAAAGGAAAGGAAAGGAAAGGAAGGGAAAGTTTACAGTGTTCCTGTCAGATTGCCATAATGGGAAAGCTGGTGGGAAGATGGAAGTTTCTCCTGCTCTCACTGCTTTTTTTCCCTGCCCTTAATCATTCTACTTCTCTGTTTAGGTAAGGAAACTCTGAAACAATGACCTAACAAGGCATGTGTTGTCTAGTCATCACTATAACCAAGTCCATCCACCTGAATCCACTGCTGGTTATCATTTTCTTTTTCCTTCCACATTTCTGGGCATAAAAGGCTTTTCCAGAGAATTAGGTCTTCACATAATGTGTCCAGGATAGGATCATTTCAGCCTAGTCATTCGTCTCTGTTGTGTATTGAGGGGATGGACAAAGGATGACATGAGACTGATGAACAGCAGTTGCTTTATTCTACATCCTACTCCGGAGTGAGTCCAACGGCCTATGTTGTCTCCCTTCTAAAAGAACCCCTCTGGCCACACCTGGCCAATCATAGTCCTGTTTTTTCCCCGTGGTTGTGGGGAGGTGTGACTCCTCCCACACCTGAGTTCAACCTGACCAATCCAGGGGCTAGCTTTTCCTGCGGTTGGGGTAGGCATGGCCACACATGGTCTGCTGGCATTCCTGCACACACACTTGTCACAACTTCAACACAACAGTGTCTTAGGTTTTTTGGGTTACCCATGTATTTGCATGAGTATTCTCCAACAAATTCAAAAACCTCATCCCTTTTTTTTCACTTGCTTCTTCCAATTTCAACTTTCATTTCTATAGAGCGTCACAGGAAAACCATCCAACCCAATTAATAAACAAGTATAATAAAATATAAATAGATAAATAAAATCAATCATTAGAAATAATTAATTAATTAAAAAGAAAGCAAAACAAAACAAACTCAGAGAGGAGACTTGATGGACCACTGGATCTTTTTCTGCTGCCAGTTTTCTACATTTCTATGTTTTCTATTCCCTGCATGATTCTGATCTTTGTAGGTATAGGCTTGCCGCAGTACGTGAACATCTTTTCATTGTTATCCTATCAAGTGCTATTCTAATCCTTATTTCTCAACTGCTGATTCCTTTAGAAACCACTTCAGTATCATCACTGTCAGTTCTAGGGCTGTTACCATTAGTTTAGTCTTTTTCATATTTCGGTTTAGGAGCATTTTTTCCCAGTGCTCCTCGAATTTCATTACTAGAACTTCCAGATCATTTGCCTTTTCAACTGTCAGAGCCATGGCATCGGCAGAACATAGCTATGCTATTGATGTTTCTCCCACTAATTTTAAAACCACATTCATCTTCTTCCAGTTCAGTTTCCCTCAATATATTCCTCTTATAGGCTCAGTGAATAATGAGAGAGTCTACAGTCTTGACTTACTGATCTGCAGGCAGTCTGTTTCACCGCATTGTATCTGGACTGAGGCTTCCTGTCCTGTGTTGAGATTTCATATGAGGACAATAGAAGCACGGCGGCTCAAGCGGCTGGAATGTTGGGCAAGAAGTTTGCAACAGCGCATTCAAGACCCAAGAGCTGCCATGGGGTGGGGTTTATCTCTTGTCCTTCACTCCGGCTCCTGCCGGGGACATGAAAGGAGCCCCTAGCTTGGCATCCTCAGGGCAACAGTGATGTAAACCTTTCAACTTGGAAGCGCCTCGGTATTTCTGACCTGAGTGCAATAAATAAATAAATATGAGGACCAAGAGATGTTCTACCCTTCAAAGGCCTTTCCATCATCAAGGAAGCACATTTGACTTTTTGATATTTTTTTTGCTTTATCACTTACCTAGTATTCAGCAATAGTTGTTTCTCTGGTTCCTCAGATTTTTCTCTTTAAAAAACACCTTCTTGAATATCTGGCATCCACCCTTCCATTTACAGTTTTAATATTCTACACACACACGCAAATGTACTTCTTACTATTTGTAAAATGCATCATGTTCATGCTTTTGCACAATTTCTGATAAAATTCACAAGCAGAAAAAGACTATTACGTTTAAATATATCCAACATATGAACTGTATTTAATTTTTCCTCCCAGAAACTTCATCTTTCCAGGTGTGAGAGATTCCTTTTTCAATGACTGAACACAATATAGCTTTGATTAAATTACCCGATAGTTTATTATATCATGTACATTTCCCAATAATAGGCCGGGCAAAGTTAACGTCACTCCCTTAGTTCTTATGAGTTGGCTTAGTCATGTGGGCATGTAAGTCTTTGGTGCTCTGTCCTTACCTGTGTGAAAGTTCTTAAAGTGTCATGTAATCCATGTCTCCCACTAAAAGGTTTTGCACTTGTTGATAATTATGTGTGTTAGATCCAGGCTCCCAGACAGCCAGGAGCCGGGTCAGTTAACTCCCCCCCCCCCAGCCGAACCATTTGAGCGGGCTGAGTGAATTCAATCATCTCAAAGGTGATTGGCTAAAGCACACTCAGCGCGCCAGATATAAATCTGAGCGGCAGGGCTTCTCCCTGCCGGTTGTTCCTGACTTGTTCGAATAAAGCGTTCAGAGTTAGCCGCGCCTCCGAGTCATTATTCCCAATCTAACAATGTGCTTCCCTACACAGTTGCTATTTATTTAACTACAGTTGCACAGCAAAGTTGCTGCCAAGCTCCAGACTAAACTCCAAGTTCTGCTATAAGCATTGTTGCTCTTGAGCACTTGAGTTGAGCTCTCAAGCCAAGGTCCAGGCAGGGATTGAGCACAGTTGGCTGCTTATCATGGCTTGTGAACCTGGCAGATGGATGCAGCCATATTCCTTGCTTTAGGTATTGGACTTGCCCAGACATTGCTTCTCCCTTCCTCATCTCCTTCCCAAGCCAGCTATGGACACTGTTACACTGGTCAAATGCTAGGGTGTTTATAGAACACAGTACTACTGTCACTATTGACCCAGCGAAGGATATTGTCTGAATCTGGCTGGGGAGTTCCAAGTGGGGGGTGGGAGGACCAACAGAGCTGGCCTCAACTTCTAAAGCATCTTGGGCTGCTTAGTTAGGCAGGAAGTGAATCTGAGTTTTGTCACAGCATCTGTTCTTTAGACTGATCTTTAAAAAACATTTTATTATCAAGCCAGCAGGGTATCCATGTTCACGCTAGAAACATTCATTGCATTATCTCATTACCAATCTATACTAGCGTTTTATTCAACCACAGAGGCCTTAGTCCTAACGGCAAAACAGTAGGAGGCAGCTTTATTTTATTCCATTATCAGGATGGTGCTATAGAGGCAGAAGAGGGAGAGGAATATCGCTTGTCGATTACATGCTACACAACTGCAGAACCGCAACAAAACCCTCGGAAAAATGTTCATTGTGTTCACTTTTCACTGGCCTCTCAGTTTAGGGATATTATATATTTCAGTAAGACTTAAAATTAGATGAGAACCATCTTTGGGAACTTTCAACCGACGAACGGTTAATTTCACCAAATTTCTCCAAGGAAGGAGACTTTCGCCAGGACTTTCTCCTTCAAGGGAAGAGCACTGCTACTAAAAACAATCCACAGAGGAGTTGAATGGAGGCATGAAAAGCCAGTGAGGCTATAGACCTCTGGGGAACTGACTCCACAAGGAAAGACAAGAAATTTTTACGCGCTCATTACTCCCTCTACTAAGTAAATAAGCACACTCTACCCATGAGGGTGTCACAAAGCCCCTTGCTCTTTCTATAGAGGTTTCAAAGGTATCTTTGACTTTCATTCATTTGAAAGCAAACCTGGTTTTAAAAATGCAGGAGATTTTCTCTACTTGCTGCTAGAGGACAGTGGTTGCATAAAGAATGGAAGAGCTCCAGTCGCCGAGAACAGAAGCATAAGAATGCCAAATCCAGAAAGAGTTTGATCTCAAATCATCCCGCTGCCTGAATAGCTGGGACAGCATTAGCTGGCCATCGTCTTGTTACATTTCAAAGCTAAAAAGTCTGCTAAAGTGGGACAGAGAAGACTTTAAATCCTTGGGAGGTGCTTTGAGTGAGCCCTGGCTGTGAAGACTAATTAGATCCTTCTGCGCTGTGTGTGCGTACATATAATTTGTCAAAATTTCCTCTGAATATTCCTGCTCATCATTAACACCAAAAGGAGCGAAGAGGAGTACAAGAGAATCTGCCTCGTATCCTACCTCTCCCTTGACTATCTGGAGGAGAGGCATCATTTAAAGTATTCACCACTCCTCCTTATCTCTTCCTGTCTGAAGCACTTTATTGTGAATTATGCATTCCAGCCCCTGCATGAAATATTCAGCTTGTGTCCTTTCATTCCTGCTCAGCCTCCCAACAAAGCAATAAGCTATCAGCATGCCAATTGGTGGAGTCTGAAAGCAGGGAAGGCGCCACTGGATTCCTGTGGTTCAACTGAATCATTCCAGCATGGCAAAGTAGCTCAGACTTCAGGTGGTCACAGGTTGAGGAAACCTCTGGAGGAACAATAATCACACCCACAGGCTGCACAATGACAGCTGGATGCCCTCGCATGGCTTTCATCATTCAGCCTCTCTTTGCCCATCTACAGATTTTGTTGCTCTAAGTCATATATGTCAGACAAGCAGACCACAGGCCGGATGCGACGTGCTCCCTGGAAATTGGGGTGAATGCAAAAGTAGGGGGTCTTTGGTCACAGGGAGCCATTGGCAGCCATGAGGATATCGGGGGGCCATGGTGGGGGTACAGCATATGTATCCAAGAAACAAATGAATTCCCATGAGTCCCAGGAGTATGAATGCATCTAAAAACATTTTCTTTAGCACCTGTCAAGCTTCTTCCCTCCCATCCTAACTTTGTACAACTAAGACAATAAAGAAGACATGTCTTAAGTTAAAAATGGAGGGGGAGGAGACTTGGCACACTGGAAAGCAAAGTACCAACCATCTTTATTTCCAAAAATTATTCAGGGCCTCAAGTGGGTCCCATTAAGCTTTCTTAGAAAATTAAAACAATTTGTAGCTGCAGTCCAGGGTTTAGTCTGGAAAGCTGCTTGCCTGCCCAAAGAAAAGATAAAGGCAAACAGATGGAGGTAGCTGCATCTAGTGTGAATATATGAAAATTAGCATTCTGCTACACACTTAAGTAAGTAAATGCATACTTCCAGCAACTAATTGTTTCCCAATGGTAGCCATGTTGTAAATGGACACATCCCATCAAGTCCCATTTTGAAACAGCAAACATAGGTATAATCAATTCATCTGATACAAACAACTTGTGAGAAATGGTTGGTAGTTCTTCATTATAACCATGGTGGCGCAGTGGTTATAATGCAGTATTGTAGGCTAACTCACTGCTCACTGCCAGGAGTTTGATTCTGAGCATTGATTGAGACTTCCATCCTTCTGGGGTCGGTACAATGAGGACCCAGATTGTTGGATGAAAGAGCAAGAAAAAAATCTGGAAGAGTGCTGAAGCCATCAATCACATTTCCCTGTGAATGGTCTGGAGATCACAAAGGAGATGGTCTAAGTCCAGCATCTAAGGAGACACATCCTTACACATAAGCTTCACTTCTCCTCCCAATGTTGCCACTCGTTGTTTTGACAGACATCTGCTTTACTATTATTTCTCTTAGTTGTTTCCAGGGGTCAACAAACTCCACCTACTCAAAGCCACATACATTAGGAGCCATGGGTGGCACAGTGGTTAGAATGCAGTATTGCAGGCAAATTCTGCCCACTGCCAGCATTTTGATTCTCTCCGGCTCAAGATTGACTCAGCCTTCCATCCTTCCAAGATAGGCAAAATGGAGAACCCACATTGTTGGGGGCAATATGCTGACTCTGTAAACCACTTAGAAAGGACTGTAGAGCACTATGAAGTGATATATAAGTCTAAGTGCTAATGCTATTGTTATTGCTATAGTGAAGTTAGAGGGGATGACATTAAGAGGACATGTTCTTTTTTGGTTGTGCCTCTTATCTGTGAAATAGTCAGAAATAATAGGCTTATGTCAACTCTGATGACCTTCCGAAAGCAGGTTAGCATGGAATTCTTCTGGACAGCTTCTTAGAATTTATTAGGATAGGAATTGTTTGCACAAAATACAGAACAACAGACTTGGATGGTCTTTTAGAACAACCCCCTGCCCAAGCAGGAGATCATATACCATTCCAGACAAATGTCTGTCCAATCATTTCTTAAAAACCTACAGTGATGGAGTACCCACAACGTCTGAAGGCAAGTCATTCCACTGATTGTCTACACTGTCAGAAAATGCCTCCTTAGTTCTAGGTTAGATTTTTCTTTGATAACTTTCCATCCGCTACTTCTTGGCTTTACCTCATGTGCTTTGGAGAATAGGTCATCCCCCTCTTCTTTGTGACAGCCTCTCAAATATTGGAAGACTGTCACCCTTAGTCCTTCTCTTCATTAGATTAGACATATTCAGTTCCCGCAACCATTCATGATTTAGCCTCCAGTCCTCTAATCTTTGTCGCTCTTCTTTGCTCTCTTTCTAGAGTGTCAACATCTTTTTGTACTGTGGTGACCACAATTGGATGTGGTATTACAAGTGTGATCTCACCATGGCAGTATATAGAAGATTAATTATAATATGATGACAAGATGAATATACTTTGACTACAAATGCAATTATGATTAGGATCATGGTTTGTTGGTTACACCTAATATGTACATGACATAATGAATGATTATGAAGTTATCTTATGATTGTAATCACTGCTTGTCAATTACAGCCTTATGAATGTACTTTATGATTATGAATGTATCTTAATCACAGTTTGTCAATTATAGCCTTAGGATTGTAATCACAGTTTGTCAATTATAGCCTGTATGTAAGTATTGAGCACGTACACCAGAGACTAATTCCTTGTGTGTCCAGACACACCTGGCAAATAAATAGATACTATTCTATTCTAATACTTCACGTGATCTTGATACTATCCCTCTGTTGATGCAGCCTAGGACTACATTTTGTTTTGGCATACCGCTGGCTCATATTTAAGTAATTGTCCACTAGGACTCCTCACAGTTACTGCTGTTGAGCCAGGTATTATTCTATATCTGAACACTTGTTTTTTTCTTACCTAAGCGTAAAATCTTGTTTTTCTCACCACTAAATTGCATTTTGTTGGATAGGATGCAGTATTGAAGTCTGCCAAGATCTTTCTGGATTTTGACCTTATCTTCCATAGTATTGCCTATTACCCCCTAGCTTGGTGTGATCTGCACATTTGATGAGTTCCCCTTTTGTACCCTCATCCAAATAGTTTATGAAGAAGTTAAAGAGTACCTGGCCTAGACAGAACCTTGCGGTACCCTATGGCATGCTTTCCCTTCATGTAGATGTAGTTCTATTGAGGACGACACATTGAGTACAGTCGGTCAGCCAAATATGAATATATTCTTCAGTTTTATAATATATTGTTCCAGTTTTAAATCATGGATGAGCTCTGTTTCTATGGTTGTATTAATAGTATAATTTGCACCCTGAATGTGTTGTTATTTATAAACCACTGTGTGATTGCACCAGTATAGAAACCCAATTAAAATAAGTAAATATGTTCTCAAAATTCTCAAAAGATGGCAAACCTTGGGCCCAAAGTCCCCTTCCTGCCAATATCTAAGAATATTAGCTTTTCTTTATCACTGTAACAAGTGTGCTGCCAAACGCTAATTTCAGAAAATACACTAAACCTAGATTTAAATACCTCACACATTTATGAAGCACGTTGCGTATTATGTCTAAACCAATAAATCAAACTTTGGCTTGATGAGCCCATTCACACAAAGTCCTAAGGCAATATCTTAGTCTTAATGAAGACTGAACTACTCACTACCCAAATTCATCTTAACTTAGCGTAGTATGTTATGCAATGTTATCAACCATGTTTTCCACGTGGGATAAATAGGTGTTCTCCTTTAAATTCTAAATAAAGTCTGAACACCTTGCAACCGAGCATCATATCAACCTTACTCTATATGTAGAATAAAACAGGAATAAAGTTGGTGAAGGTAAACGAGAATCATTAACAGATAAAAGAGACAGTAAATGACAACTCAGCCTGAGAAAAAAATATACCGAGAATAATCCCACCTTGATTGAGGAGCCAGAGCAGCACAGTGATTAGAATGCAGTATTGCAGGCTAATTCTGCCCACCGCCATGAGTTCGATCCTGACTGGCTCAAGGTTGACTCATTCTTCCAGGGTCAGTAAAATGAGAACCCAGATTGTTGGGGGAAATAGGCTGACTCTGTAAACTGCTTAGAGAGGGCTGTAGAGCTCTATGAAGTGGTATATAAGTCTAAGTGCTATTGCTATTCTGTTTGGTATATGAGCAGGCAGAGGGAAACTGGCACATTTTAAGGATTCTGTTATTTTACCCTATAAAAATAGAATTCCAGTACAGTAGTCTTTGCTATGTCTGCTTCTTGCCCTGGCCTGTTTCAAAGGATTGATGTTATATTGTTTTGAGGATGGTTGAGTGATTTAAATGCAAATTTTCTAAATAAAATTTACCTGTGTGTGATCTCCTCTCAGCTTGTTCATCTTAAATGGCTATTCTTAGCATCCCTATAATGGCTGGGACATTTCCAAATACTGTAGTTATTTCTTAATGCCAGTTTGGGCAGTCCTTTCCTTTCCTGTCCTTTTTTTCTTTTAGTTATTCCTCTTGCCTCTCTGCCTAAGAAGGTTTTCAGCATCATGGAGGCCTGCGTGTCATCCTTCAAGGAACGAGTGTTCCTTTTATCATCACATTAAGCAAACAAGATTGAAGTGACATTCAGATGCAAATACTTCTGCGCCTGCTTTCAACTCAAGAAGCAAAATCACATTTTAAATGAGTTTTATGGACTTGTTTCCAGGTTTCAGAAACATCTGATCACTTCACTCCTCTCATATCTGCTCTTTACTTTCGTGAGGCATTAAAAAAAAAACCACAGGATGGATCTGAAGACATAAAAAGGTTCCCCCCGCACAAGCGTGCTAGTCAGTCCGACTCTAGGGGTGGTACTCATCTCCATTTCTAAGCCGAAGAATTAGCGCTGTCCTAAGGCATCCCCATGATCATGTGGCCAGCATGACTAAACACCTAAAGCTTATGGAGCACTATTACCTTCCCACTAAAGTGGCCTCTATTTTTCTACTTGCATTTTTACATGCTTTCAAACTGCTAGTTTGGCAGAAGCTGGGGTGAGTAATGGGAGCTCACTCTACATGGCGCTAGGGATTCGAACTGCCGACCTTTCAATCGACAAGCTCAGCGTCTTTATTCACTTTATCCAAAAGTAGATGGTTGATTCCATATCAAACTATTTCTAGCTACTGTAGGGAATAGAAACTCTGAGAAGACCTAGACTGATTACACAAACCAATGTTCACCAGATTAACTACATTGACATCATAGATATACTTCTACCTATCTCAATTCTCCAAATAAATCTGAAAATTGAAAACTGGACTCTCTCAGTGGCTCCCCTAGTTTAGGAGCATACAACATTTAAAGCCCTTTTTGAGTATTGTAAAGATGTTATCCTTGCTTCTTTTCTCAAAATAAAACATGGTTCTTTCAGTTTCAGCTCACAAAACATAATCATTCGGTCAAAACAGAGCTGGAAAGCACCTTGAATGACTTCTCATCCAACCCACTGCTCAAGCATTTCAGAATGGTGGCTGTCTAGTTTCTTCTTAAATGCCTCCAGGGATGAAGCACCCACAACTTCTGAAGGCAAAACTGTTCCACTAGTTAATTGTCCTCACTGTTAGGAAGTTTCTCCTTAATTCCAGGTTGCTTCTCTCCTTGATTAGTTCCCATCCATTGTTTCTTGTCCTACCCTCTGGTTGTTTGGAAAATAAGTTAACCACTTCTCCTTTGTGGCAACCAAATACCCAAATACTGGAATGCTTCTACTCCAGTTCTTGGTCATCTTTATTGTCCTTCTCACTGTTGGTTTATTTGAAATCTTCTTGAGATTTGGTGCAGAACTCAGGGTTCAATTTGACCTCTTCCAAACGCTTTTCAGTCACTTGAAAACCTCCATTTATCTTTTTAATATCAGACTGTTGACTCCTCATCCCTCTTGTTTATTTTAAATTGCATACTTGGGGGAGCTGTCAATCTTACATATTGTGAAGTGTCAAATAAAATATTGTACTTCTTGTGGATGCTTCATGGCACTTGTTGATTTTAACGCCACTACTTTATTAGCATTTGACTCTGAGAAACAAATTGTTTTCGGGTGGGATGGGATATCTACTTATATAAGTAATGGGAAGCACTCTTTGTCATCAGAAAGGTTAAAAAAAAGTCCCTTGTAAATCAAAGCCAGGGTGTCATATGCACACATTTGGCTCCTGGACCAATCAATCCTGCTTTGGGTTCATGGAAAACCCTCATTTTGCAGAATGGTTTTGAAGAATGGAAACAAAAGAATGAAAAGAAATCAAAACGAAGCCGTTTCTCTGTGTCAGCAAGTCAGCATGATTTGGTAGTTATAGATGTCCCCATCTCTGACTTATCAATAATGTCTTTCTTTTTCCCTTCAATCCAGATTCTGATGTTTATTGGTAAGTTTGGAGAAAATTGCAGAGCATCTCAAGGGACACCTTTAATTATGGAAAATAATTCACTTTCTAATTAGATATACTGCAGCCACAATTTTTGGAAGAGAGTACCATTAGCATTTGTGGCACCATACAAGTAAGTCAAAAAAAAGGGCTGTGGTTTCAGTAGAATTACTTAGAGTTCAAGGCACACCGTTTCCAAGCTATTTCCATTTGCTCGTGGAAAAATAAGAGGTCTAAAAAAAGACTTTGATTTGTGTTCACTTTCCCTCCTTTCTAAGTCTTTGGGTGATGGATTCTCCCATTCATTGATATTTTGTACACTGTAGAAAATTGTAAGCTGTATCCCAGTGAATCGCAGTCATTTTGTGCATATCATCTAAACAGGGGTGGGCAAGCAAGCATGTTCCAGCTGAACACCTACCAGAGGCATTTGCAGGGATGGGGGGAAAGTTCCAAAAAATCAAGATGGCAGCTATGACAGTGTGGTCTAAGCCTCAACCATTTTTAGTTACATCTCATGCAATTTCAGCAAAAATGAGGGGTATTATATATTTATTGGGTGTCCATTCCTATGTAAAGAAGCCAGATGGGAGATTGCAAACAAAGGTCTCTTGTGTTCTATTACTAATTATGATAAACCAAGATTTGTTCAAAAATGGGATATATTCCTTTTGCCTCTTCTCTTTTTATATCCTCATCAAACTCAGAGAAAAAAGAGGATTGAACATGTCTGTTTATTCTTGTACAAATACCTTATTTTAATTTTGTTTTCTTTTGTTTGCATTTGCATAATTGTATTTACTTTGCTTTCCTTTTTTGCATAATGATAATATGTGTCAGTCAGCAGCTCCTCATCATGGCCAGGAGAATGAATAAGTGGGTAAGCGAAACTGTTTGGGTCATTAACTGTAGAATTTGACCACTTCTGACTCAAATATACATTTCACACACAGAGACAAACGCACACACAAATCCGATGTTTATTTCTATCCCTCTCAACTAGCAATCATTTCAATATGTAATAGTTTACCTTTGAAAATGATGGACAGAGAAAGAGTGTGGGCGCGCATACACTGATTATCTATTTTGTCATGTCTGATACTGAGGACCAACAACAAGGGAACGTAAAGATTTTTTGCTTATGAGAATCAAGAAGCAAACTTCTGTGGACCTGGTCACATCCATCTTGTCGATTCTTCCTTTAGAGCAGTAATGGTGAACCTTTTAGAGACCGAGTGCCCAAATCGCAACCCAAAGGTCACTTATTTATCCCAAAGTGCCAATACGACAATACGCATACCCTGTGGCCATCGGTGACCTCCCTGTACCCCTGCCCCACTCGCGACCTACATGAGCTCGCTGTGGACCTCTCGGCAGCATCCCCCAGCTTTTGTGGTCCGCTGTGAGCTACGCTCCCCTCCAATCTAGCTCCTCTCCTCTCTCACCTTCACCACAGACTCCACATCGCATTTGAGCCGCCTGCCTTTCCCCAGACAGAGGAGGGAGGAAGCGCTCCCATTGGGCGGCTGGGCAAAGGAGCGGGTGATGACAGAAAAGCCCTCAGGCACAAGTGGAAAAGGGGAGGGGAGCCCCGCGTCCCTCTGGCTTTCTAGTAAAGAAATCTGTACTGGGGTGACGATGCGCATGCCTCCGGGGAGGGCTCTGAGTGCCACCGCTGGCATGTATGCCATAGGTTCGCCACCACTGCTTAGAGTAGAGCTGGAAGAGATCTTGGAGGTCTACTACTCTAACCCTCTACTCAAGGCAAGTGCCTTATGCCATCCCAATCAAATGGTTATCCAGTCTATTTTTGAAAATCTCCAGTGATGGAACACCCACAACTGTGGAAGGCAAGCCATTCCATTGAATAATTGTTACCAGGGTCAAAAAAATTCTCCTTACTTCTAGGTTGGATCTCTCTTTAACAAGCTTCCACTCATCGCTTCTTGCCCTGCCCTCCCTCCCCCCACTCTCTCTCACACACACACAGATTGTCTATCTTTCCACCAATAGCATAGCTTATCCTGCCATATACTTGAGAGAAAAATGCAGCTTGCCCCCCTCCCCATCATCTCTGAGCATCGCTCTGGAATCCTTATTTGCTAACAGCCGAAGAGATTCTTACTTAAATTTAAAAATGTCAGCATTATTTTTAGCTGTGTACAAATTTTGCACCATTGGAAATCATTTGAACTCCTCATTCCACAGGCAAAGGATGAATGCAATATTTCTGGCCATTGTAGGAGGAATCACTTTGCATAAGTTAAAAAGCAGGACTGACACTAGATGTCTGTATTCAATTCCATGCTTGAATAGGCATCTCTCTAGATTAAAAAAAACAGCCAGCAAGAATACATGCCCAAGTGTTAACCTCCTTTCCTCCTTGCTAAAAGTTTCTGAAATGCTGCTCTGGTTCTTCAATTTAAAGAGTATAAAATGAAAATAGATACACCATTACCTTAATAGCATTTTCTTACTTAAGTTCTGAATAATTGGTTTAAAAACTAGTCAATCATAATGGTAATGTTGTTTTTTCATCTGATGCACAGATGATCGCTTGCTTTATTAATGAGTTTTCTGGAATAATTTGTTTCATAATAATTGTGGTAAACATTGCCATTGACATAGGAAGTAAGGCCATTTTGACCATTCCTTAGGAAGAAACAGATGATGTTCACAGATGCATCGATCGCTTTGGAATATAACTGCTTCCTCAACTGAGAAAACCTATATATATATGTCAAGTTTAGAGAGATCTCCCTATCTTCACATAAAGGCAAAATGGTAGTTTTCAGTTATTCTGATGTTTTGACTAGATTAGATTAGATTAGATTGGATTGGATTGGATTGGATTGGATTGGATTGGATTGGATTGGATTGGATTGGATTG
>JANHFO010004949.1:67594-78559 GCA_032468095.1 Pareas carinatus
AGGAGGAGGAGGAGGAGGAGGAGGAGGAGGAGGAGGAGGAGGAGGAGGAGAAGGTGAAGGAGAATTTGCATTTATTGTCATAATATGAAAAGACTTCTTGTGGACTTGAATGCTGAGATCACTTTGGGAGAATCCATCATCAATGCCATTTCCAAGAAGCACAAATTAATTAGGATAACAAAGATGTGCTGGATACGCATTAGGGCTAAAATGTACTGAAAAATTTTCAACAACATGGTTAATGATCTTCCGGTTGTGCAATTATTTTCAGACACTCTGATTTGCCCCCTTAATTGCGCGAAAACAAGAGCTCCATTTTGCCTGGAAGAATAAGATGTGTAAGAGTAGCGCCTGGAGAGGAAGAGGGAAATAGACAACCGTGTGACTTGAAAAGGATAAGAAATGATAAATTAATCAAAGGCTACTAACAAAAACCAAACAGGGAGAATGGAGGAAGACTGATTTACTGATGGTGTTGTTCTTAAATGGATTGCTTTGTAATGCCTGTCTTGCAAATTCCTTTGATATTTTTTTTCCTGTACATAAAGTGGTCCATACAGTTAGGAAATTGAATCATCACTCTTTCATTCTCCCTGGTTTTTTCTTGCAGTATTGACCATTTCCTTCATTGGTTCTCTCTTCTGCAAGCTAGATATCTCTTGCTTTATCACTCATCCCTTACTCCAGTCAAAGAATTCCATTCAGATTAAAATGGGAGTGCATATCACTTTCTCTTGACTGTTCAGCAGTCCCGTGAGTTAGGTCATCCGTCAAACAGTGATTCAGCCAACAAATGCTACATATTCAAAGCCAGGAATTCAAACCTGGATCTTTCACAGCCAAATCCATCAATAGCCAGGTCTATATAGAAGCTCTGAGATTATTTCTTCAAAGAACCAGAAAGAATGAATGGATCTGCCTGCAAACCTTAGTAGCGAAGAATAACATTAGAATTGCTCTTTTTTTTCAATAAAGTTATTGAGATTTAGATTAAACAAATAAACAGAAAACCCAAACCTAATACAAAATACCTTTAAAATACTGTATATTGAAGATATAGAACTCCACCCTACCCCACCCCGGAAAAAAGAGAGAAAGAGGGGGGAAAGCAAGAAATTGCTCTATTTCAGAAACATACATAAAAGCCAAGACACTTTTTCAAAAGAAAGTAGGAAAGACAGATGGGGATGTATTGGGCTTAAATCTCTGTAAATCAAGTCAAACTAACTTTCTCCATGCATATATTTATTCTTTCCATCTTTAAGCTGATATATTTGGATAACAGATGCCTGCCACAAGCTAAGATTATTCTTTCAAGGTTTTGGCCTAGGAACTAAATTCTTATTTTGTTTTACATTTTACAAGTCTGAATACTTATGCCAATGTGATATTTCAGTTTTTTTCTTTTTAAAATTTTTTAGCGACATTTATATTTTGTTTTCACTTTGTCATTATGGGGTATTGAGTGTAGGTTAATGAGAAAAAAATGAATTTCAGCACCTGTAGAATCAGACTGCAGCATAACAAAACTGACAAAAGTGAAGGGGATCTGAATACTTTCTGAATGTGCTGTATATCCTACTTTTATATATATCCCGCCTTTATTACAAGGGCAATTCGGGGCGGGGGGAACTGTTTGGTTATCAATGACAGAAACTCACAGATACAGAACTTTTATTATACACATTAGAAAACTGCAACATCACATTACTTTTCAACATAATTGCTATTCAAATTGAGGCCCTTGTCATTACATCTTACAAGGTTTGAAATTCCTTCTGCAAAGAAATCTCTCTCCTGGAAATGAAGCCACCCTGTAACAACATCGTGAAGCACATTGTCATCGTCGAAGCAGTGCAATTCAAGATTTGAAGCATGCTGACTTCCGATGTGGTGTAATAATAAAATGAAAAAGAGAGAGAAAAAATTAAAGTTCTATAAACTTATATTCCATTCATTTAGACACTGAAATTAAACATGCTCAATATAAAAAAAATAAAGAATAGAAAAGGTTACCTAAACGTTAATTGTCTTCTTTTATCTAATATTTGTTTAAAGTCACTGCTCAATATCAAAAAATTTGAAGTAAAATTCTATTCAATATAGCATTTTAAACTTTATTACTTAGTCATTCAATAGAGCAGAACTTTAAATTCCATATTCAGTTCTTTCTTTTTATAATATTTTTATCTGTCCAATTTTTTTCCATAGCTTCCATAACTGTATCTGTCTTCTGTTTTCATTTCTGTTGGTATTCCAATTCTATTTGCTTATTTTCTCCCAATCTTTCTCATGTTTTTCCGGTGGTGTCTTAAACTGTTTTAAGGATGTCTTGTAGATTTGTTTTTTCTGCTTATTTCTTATAATGTTCATGGGGGTGGTTGATACTCTTTTTTTTAAGATCTTGCGCCTTCCTTTAAACCTTCTTTTAATTTTTGATTTAAGATTTAATTTTCCATCTTTTCATATAACCATCTCTCCAGAAACCTGCTGCTTTTTTTCTATTACTTTCAGTTCTATTACTCTCAATTTGTCAATGTAATTGTCATCAAAGTTGCAGTCATTTGTTTTTTCTTTACTTAAATTCTTTTCTTTGGATTTTTCTATAAAAGTCCCATTTATTTTTTGTATTAATTTGTTGATTTCAGCTGTACATCCATCCATCAGTGTCAATAAAATTTCGTTAATCATTTTTATTTTTTATTTTTAACTTCTCCTCCTTATGGTTAGGTTGGTAATCAGTTCTGGAGTTCTTTCTTTGTATCTCTCACTGTTTACTCTCCTCTCACTAGAATCCACAGCCAATTATAGTTCAAGGTCAGGTTAGGCTTTCACTTTCCATTTTACTCACACACCTCAATCTTCTTTTTTTAAAAAAATAAATCCAGCAAGGTCTTATAGATTTTTTAATTTTGTCCCATAAGCGTAATAACTTTAAGTTTTAGTATGGATAGAAAGTCATTTCAGTTCTAGATGTTTATTTCATTTTCAGGCTTTTTCTTTAAAAATTAATCCTTTCCGTTTGCGTTCACCATTTTTTCCCCCTCTTTCAGGTTTAGCTTTTCTTAAAGACCTCTTAAATCAGGTAGCATAATCTTTTGGTGTAGGGCTTTAAACTCACCCAGATGGTTGGATGCTGATTCTCAGCTTTTTTGCGGCTTGATTGCAAGCCGCTTTTACTCTTTGCTTCTGGCTCATCTGTGACTAAATGCTGTGAGCCTACAGCATAGCTAGGCAGACCTTTTGAGAATTTTTTTCCCAGTCGCAAAGCAGTCGTCACCTCTCCCAGAACTGCCTTCCTTTAAACCTCTCTGGGACAACTTAGATTCGGTTCCAGGGCATGGAAACGGACCAATCTGCCTGCTGTCAGGCAGTTTGGCTTGGTTCGGCTGAGGAGCCTCCCGAGTTTGTTGTCTCGTAGTCGCACTGTCCACCAGAGGTCAACTGAGCCCAGAATTTATGTTTCTAAGTAAGACAGTTGTTAAGTGAGTTTTGCCTCATTGTACAACCTTTCTGTCTGCAGTTGTTAAGTGAAACACTGGAGTTTCTAAATGAGTAACACGGTTGTTATTTGAATCCGGCTTTCCCACTGACTTTGCTTATCAGAAAGTCACAAAAGAGGATCATAGGACCCTGGGACACTGCAACCGTCATAAATAGGAACCAGGCGCCAAGCATCCAAATGTTGATCACATGGCCATGGCAATGCTGCAACTGTCATCAATGTGAAAAATGGCCACACATCACTTTTTTCAGTGCTGCTGTAACTTCAAACAGTCATTAAACAAATAGTTGTTAAGTCATGACTACCCATATGAGAACTATATGCAAGCTATATGATTTTCCCTATGACCTCCCCCTTCAATACTTCTCCTTCCCTTTCCCTCATACCTAGAGAAGCCTTGTGCTTCTTTGCCTACTCCCTCCTAATTTCTTCAAAGGTTTCCTAGAACTGTTCTCTTTGTTTTCTCTCTCTATGAAAATCTCTAAAACAAAAGTCTCCAACCTTGGTCCCTTTAAGGTTTGTGGACTTCAACTCCCAGAATTCCACAAGCCTTAAAGGAACCAAGGCTAGAGACCTCTGCAAAAAAAGGAACCACTCAGGGGAAGAAATCTCTATCTCCTCCAGAATGGTAACTGCAAGACAGTGTCATAATCTTCTAGTTGAAGAAGCCGTCCAGATCAGAATTCACCCAACACAAGTTCTAATGGCAGGCAAAGGAAGAGGGGAGAGTATTGATTACAATTCAAACTAGAGACAGACAGGAAAGGAATGATTTCAGGTCACTGTTCTACCATTGTCTGGAAGTATGTCCCCTGAAAGAACTTTTTTTTCCCTCCTCTTTCCGGTAACTCCCCCAGCATTTGGTTAACAAGAAAGAAACCGGTGATTCTTACTAGATATCTGAAGTCATTGATTTCTCATGGAGGGTTTTGAAATTAGACAGGATTGCATGTAATTCTCTATGCTGTTTTTTTTAAGTCACTAGTTTCCTTCCAGCAAACCCTTCCCTTCCAAAAATGTCAAAGAAAAAAAGGTGACTTCACTGGCTTCTTTTAGCAATCACTGTGTAATGTATGGAGCTCAATGTAGTTTGCTTAGTCATTGCCCTAAAGTAGTCAAAGCCTGCAGGCCCAGAATAGCTGTCTCCAGAGGTCTCCCGTGTAGGAAAATCCCTAATTACCTATTGGCTGCCTCCTAGAGGCCACTTTGTATATAAGCTCATTGCACAGCAGGAATTGCCGGCTTCGTTCGTGTTATTGTTTGCTGTAAGATATGCTTCTGCTTTTCTACTATAAACCTGTGTTCCTTTCTACAACCAGTGTCTTCAATGCCTAAGAATTAGGGGTAGAATGAGGACAACTGAATGGCGCTGAGCGTTTACTGACTGGATGCCTTTCCTAACACCAACATGGAGTTTGCAGCAGACATTTTTTCTTTGCACCCTAAGAGATAAACATCTGCCATTACCTGGGATTGAACTGTAGACCTTCTGAATAGGAGGTCAGCATCTTCACCACTAGGCCACCACATCACTCTAATCTAGTAAGAACTATAACACTGCAAAATCAAGGCACAGTTTAATTAGTAGAGAGGACATAACCTGCAGCTGCCCTGAAGACCCATAACAAAAGCAATCTGAGGCTTGTTTGTTGTTTTAAGCCAGCATACTGGAAGAAAATGACATCAGGAGGATGGGTTGGGAAGTGTGCTTTGTACTTCATAAGTGAGTCAGAAATCACCCTGATAGAATAAAATGCTTGCATAAATTGCCCACTGATGTAATATAAACCTAACTTCATTCAACTCAGCTATTCAACTGGGGTGTGCCTATGTGAGTGTTAGCATGGGTTATTTTGGAAACTATTCCATATGGTTTTATATAAAACAGTATTCATGTTATTATAAAATCTGCCAACTACAAGAAATTGAAAACACGAAGAATTCTTAAACTTAATTTTCTACTGTGCCGTATTCAATATTAGATGCTGATAACATTTTTAAAAATGTGTTTCCCTTCTTTCTCTCTCCCTCCCTCTCTGTCTGCAAAGATTTCAATAAAAACAAAGTGCTAGTCATTAATTGAAATCGCACATCGTTTTAAGGCTTTTCTTTTATATCAATAATTGATTGCAACATGAATGAGAATGGAACACTTTCATTTTCCTCCCTCCTATTTTATTCACTCATTCTGGTAAAGCAAAAGTGTAAAACAAGGCCCATGGCTCTGAAACTGAGCTTTGCACCAATATATTTTGCATTCCAAATGAATCCTTGTGAGAAGATCCAAACTGTTCCTTGGAGAAACTCTTGTTCATGGTTGCTTATTCTAATTGCACCAAAGATGCATCAGATGTCACAAGGGAGCTGCATCTTTGTGATTCTTCTCATTAGGAATGCAAACCATAATTGTTGTTCAAAAACGATGAACAATAATGAAAAAATGAAACTATTGAAATAATAAGTGATAGTGAGTATAATTCAAACACCCCTCTCTTTTTTTTGCTAGCTAGCTTTTATTGATCAACAAGCTTGGGAATCCAAGCAAACACAGTTAAGAAAAACTGGAAATTAATGAGCCAGTGAGGTATACTGAGATTCTGAAGATCAAATCCATGAATTTATCTGCTGAGCATTTACTCAGGCCAACCTACCACAATGGGTTGTTCTGAAGATGAAAAAGAATTGAGAACTATATACCTTGCCTTGAGCTTTGGAAGGAAAGGTGGAGTGTAATTGTTATAAATATCTAATTTTCAAACTCAAGGAAGCCCTGAAACTTTTCTAGAAGGCTCCTATGGCTGTGCCACAGCTCCCAATGAAGAGCCTATATCTTCCCCATCTCAGTTTGACATCACTCTTTTCAGCTTACTGTTCTGCAAAGCAAAAAAAATAGGACTAAAATAGAAATAAGACAAGAGGTAGAAAAACAAGCCTTAGAACTGGCAATGTAAAGAACTGAAGTGGTAAACAGCGTCTGCCTTTTAGGATAAATCATAAACAGAATAACAGAGTTGGAAGGGACTTTGGAGGTCTTCTGGTGCAACCCCCCTGCACAGGCAGGAACCTGGTTGTTCATTCTCTTCTTAACAGCCTCCGGGGATAGAGGACTCACAGCTTCTGGACTCAAGGCTAATTCAGCCTCCCATCCATCCAAGGTCAATAAAATGAGAACCCAGATTGTTGAGGGTAATATGCTGATTCTGTAAACTGGTTAGAGAGCAGTAAAGCACTGTGAAGTGGTATATGAGTCTATGTGCTATTGCTATTCTGAATGCAAGTCCTTCTACTGATTAATTGTTCTAACTGTTGGGAAATTTCTCCTTTGTTCTAGGTTGCTTCTCTCCTTGATTAGTTTCCATCCATTGTTTCTTGTCCTGCCTTCAGGTGCTTTGGAGAATAGCTTGACTCCTTTGGGGAATAGCTTGACTCCTTGTGACAATCCCTCAGATATTGAAACACTGCTATCAGGACACCTCTAGAACTTCTTTTCATTAAACTAGACATTTCAGCAACCGTTTTTTATATATTTTAGCCTGCAGTCCCCTAATCATCTTTGTTGTTCTTCTCTGCACTCTTTCTAGAGTCTCAACATCTTTTTTATATTGTGGTAATCACAACTGGATCCAATATTCATCAATGATAAAGGAACAAGGAGTAAAGAAATATGCCAAAGACTAACACATGGTAGAGCACCCATGAAGAACCTGAAGAAAGTGTTAAAATGCCACGATGTGTCTATACCCAAAGATCAGGATCAGGCACTTGGCAATATTATTATTATTTATTATTATTTAGACATATACTGCTTAATAATGCTTTACAGCTCCCTCTAAGTGGTTTACACAGTCAGCATATTGCCCCCAACAATCTGGATCCTCTATTTTACTGATCTCAGAAGGATGGAAGGCTGAGTCAACCTTGAGCCAGTGAGAATCGAACTGATGACTAAAGGCAGATGGCAGTCAGCAGATATAGCCTGCAGAGCTGCTTTTAACCACTGCACCATCCTGGCTCTTATAGGCCTGTGTTTACAACAATTGCAAAGTCCTGGGCTGGTATTTTCACCATTTGCGGCTTCTCAACTGACTTTTGACGAGCAAAATCAAAGGAGGAAGCCAGAATCACTTAACCCCTCACCATCTGATTCATTTAACAACTAAAATGATTTGCTGAACAGCCATGGCAAAAATGGTCATAAAATCGAGTGTGATTCACTTATTAACTGCCTTGCTTAGCAATGGGGATACTGGTCCCAATTGTGATCATAAATTGAGGACAACCTGTATTAATATCAACAATGGTAACCAAACAAAGTAGCCTATTGAATGAAATAGAAGTCCTTTGGAATTTCAGGTTAAGTATCTCTGCATTAAGGTATTTTTCTCCCCTCTGGTTCCTTCTAAACCTTCAGAGGTGATGAAGAAGAGCCCATTCGGTTATAGGAGCTACTTGTTGGGTAAATAATAGCTCCCTGGGAAGAGAACTGGAGCCTCAGGCTGCAGATGTAAAGCAAACTGTTCTGTCTGATGAAGCATGTAATCATTCATGTAACTGAATTATAGCAAGCAACAATTAAAAGGAAATTGGAAACAAGCAAATGCAGGAACACTTCTCCAAGAAAGCTGTTTGTGGGGCATCAGATTAGTAATATTAATTTTTCATTTGCTGTTGGGCAGTTGCAAACACAATTGTTTAATTATTTAATAACCAGGAGCTAATTTGTCTTCTGAAATCCCTAGTGGGGAGCAGGAGGAGTGAAATCTATTTGCACAATGCAAAGTATCAAGTAATTAATGCTTTTTTTAAAGAAAGAAGAAGCTCCACTTATCTGCCACTGTCCCATCCATGCAAAAAGAGTTTAAATGCTTGCACTTGAGTGTTGAAATGATTATTTTATAGAATGGCCTACTATGTAGCTTCAAAAGGATTTACACACACACACACACACACACACACACACACACACAACATTGTCCAAAACTATCTAATGTTGGTTGCCATTAGATAGATATCATATAAACTTTGGAATTTTATTAAAGAACTAATAGTTTCTACTTGGATTAACAGTTTCATTTTTTCCATAAGCAATTGTGTCCCTTCATTGAAGAAGGACTTCTGTTGAGTTACTTGCAGAAATGAATTCATTCATATTCCTCCTTTGTGTGAAAGTTAGAAAGAAAGACCCCAAGTCCCGAGAAGCATGAAGGACTGTCATTACTTGCTAAAGATTCCAGGAAAAAGATTTACAGACCTAGCAAGCTTAGGTGTCAAAAGCAAGTAAAGATTCAGCACATAAACTACCATATATCAAACTCACTTATTGTCCTTGATCATATTTTCATCTAAACCAGAAATATACAACCTGCCCCACAAAACCCTTGTGTAATGACCCCAGTACCCCTTCCCAGAGTTATCACCAATGTAATTTTAATAGAACACGTGATCACTTATTAAATACATGAAGAGCATTCTTGCTAACTCTATGCTGCATTCATGATTTAAACTGAATCATATATAAATATTGCCTTGCCCTTCTTAATCCTGTATCCACTTATTTAACCTGCGACAGCATTCAGAATTCATACAATTCTCCAAAAATAATGCACTCAGTTCACTAAGTTGCAGGAACCATATTACCTTAGATAGTCCTTTGGGTTAGTTTACTATCAGAGTACACTCCATCAATATATACCTAGAAAGTGTTTAGATATGCTCCAGTATTAAATGATTCCAACCATTTTGGTTTTGTTCATATTTTACTTTACGAAATAGATTTTCCACTGTCAGGAATTGTATGATTGCAGCAGTATAAATTTGTAATAAAGTAAATAATATATACTCCTCAGCTAGAGTATGTATGTATTCAGCGGAAAAATTATACATCGGCACATCTATAAAGTTCCATGAATCCATGAAGTGCCTTCTTTATATGTACCTTGCTTACTCTGCATGGATTGTCCATTCTCTTTTCTAAATCTAACTCATTCATTATTCATTCATTTATTTCTACTTCACTACTGATTCCAGAAAAACTGGACAGCTCACAGAGGAAAAAGACAAATACAGATGCCAATAAGATAAATTGAAACTATAATGAGGGATATAAACCAAATGGCAAATCTGGATCACTAATATCAAAATATATGACAATGTGTCAAACACGAGGTGCGATCATTAAATTTCGAGACTGTCCTCACTGTGGGTGAATGGATCACATGATTGTCATGCGCGCACAGCAGTGACATATAATGACCTTGAGAAGCCATGCAACATTTCAAAGCACTATCTTCATTGAGTCCTGTGTTACAGACGTTTTAGTTAGCATGTGAATCCACACATTTATAAAATAAAGAAATATTGACAACCGAAACCAATGGAATGTTGAATGGATGCTCCATGATGGCAATGCAGCTCATCGAGCTCTTGCAACATGCCAGTTTTGCGCTGGTAGCCACATGGTTGTCATTCCTCATCCCCCGTATTTACCAGATTTGCCCTCCTGCGACTTCTTTCTGTTTCCAAAGATGAAATTTAATCTGAACTGTCACCGTTTTGGCACGGTGGAGGATAGCCAATGCGAATTGCAAAAAGTGCTTGATAGACCTGAAGAATGCGACTTCCAGGAATCATTCCAAAAATGGAAGAGGTTCTAGGTTCACTGTACAGCTGCTCAGAGGGACTACTTGAAGGGTATGGCAGTCAAAATTAAATCATGTAATTTAAATCATGTAATTTTATTTCAATTTATGGGACTAGTCTCCGAATTTAATGATCTTATCTCATATATCTAACAAAGGGGCCATTGCACTGTATCCAGAATGACACCAGGACCCAGTCAATTCTCAACAAGATAGAAAAGCTGTGTGAGGTCCCTGGTGCTCTCTGAGCTTGGTTGTTTTCTTGCAGATGTTTCATTACCAAACTAGGTAACATCATCAGTACTGTTTATATACAAATGACTTCCTCTCTATGTGTTGGTGGAAGTGTTCTTGAGAGTTGATTAGGCTGTTGTTTACTGTTTGATTGTTTGAGTTGGTAGTTCCTTGATTGGGGTATTGTTTACCACTTGTTTGTTGATCTAGTATTAATCTTGGTGTTAATCCCTGCTTATTTGAGTGTTGACTGCTGATGAAGAGGGTCTCAAAAGAAAACACTGCTTAACTGAGGAGACCACAGCTACTCTGTCAATTCTTATGGACAGACACCATGAGAAGGAAGCAATCCCTCAATTAATCAGGCTTCATGCTCTGTAGTGTTTCATAGGTGATAGACAGACACACACAATATGCATTGTTGGCATGTATGTATCTTTGTGCTTTCTTTTTTTAAATTTGTGAACCAAGATGCTAAATTCATGATGATGATGATGATGATGATGATGATGATGATGATGATTATGATGATGATGATGATGATGATTATGATGATGATGATGATCATCAACATAATCATCATCATCA
>JANHFO010004951.1:0-14895 GCA_032468095.1 Pareas carinatus
GAAAGAAAGAAAGAAAGAAAGAAAGAAAGAAAGAAAGAAAGAAAGAAAGAAAGAAAGAAAGAAAGACAGACAGACAGGCAGGCAGACTGCTGGTCATATGAACGCACGCACATACGTGTCACTTGCCCTTTTCTACTCGCTCTGCAAGGTGTGACCCTACGGTTGTAGGCTCAGGTACCAGTATGCAACTCCTTTGTTAGTACTCTTCACCTTTTCTAACTAATGAATAGCTGATTACCTGTGAATTCACAACCCCACAAATAAGTATTTGATTTTTCTCTATTCATTTCAGATCATACACTTCATTCTCAATGGTGCTATGTACCTTTTCCTATGCTAAGATATTTTTTAAAAAGGGGGAATGTTCCCCATGATTATATTGTTGCTTAATGCTGCTAATGCCACATCAAATGCATCAAGAGGCAAAAGAAATTGAAAATAAAATATTGAGTCTTAGTAGGGTTTACTTAGTAGGGATGACTAAGTCTTTAACTTTCAAGAGCTTTTTATCATTCAGGGGTGCACTGGAATTTATTAGACACACTCTTCAAAGTTAAACACACAAGGGCTTTTGCTTTAGTTCAGAAATGAGCCAAAAACTATCCATAGTGTTCCCAGAACAATCATTTCTTTCTCTGTGGCCAGTAAATGACTCTTGTTGAATAGCTTGCACCTTTTCCTGGCTTTAGTTCTTGTTACATAGCCTGGACAGTACAACTCAGAAAGTCCCAAATGACGTTTTGGCTAATTAAGTCTGCTGCTTTAAGACTGAAAGTAAAACCCTGTAATTACTGCACAAATTATTCCCAGGAAGTGCTATAAATAATGACATTGTTCTGCAGAGTTTCACAAAATTTCCTCTACTTGGAGGAATGTTACCCATATATGCAGGCATATATTGCAGGCATCCTAATACAACTAAAAGGAATAAGAATAGTCTTTGATTTGGAGCAAAGGCTGTTTTATCACTGGAAGTTTCCTCTAAAGATATTAGCCATAAGCCCTTATTGGAATCAATAGATTTTGCCCATTTATCTGATCTAGCAAATGATTTGTTCTGAGCACAGGGAAACTATCAAGCCTGGTCACCTAATTAGATCACTTAAGTCTACACAATATTCAGCTGGCTTAAATGTTAAAACTTCACTGAACTCATGGCATGATGACTCAATTAACATTAGACTGCAGCATGTTTTGCATTCCTTAATGGAGTTTCTGACTCTTTCTGAAATTTAATAAATTGCTTCATTGGTTTTGCTATGTGATATTAACCACCTTTAATGTTCCTTGCTTACTTATGAGCACTTCTTTGAATTCTAGGAATGTTTCTGAATCTGCTTTCTGTTATGATGGTAAGATTGGACTTCAGTAGGTTCTATATGTATGTCTGAAAAACACTACTCACTTGTTTTCCTAAATATTTTTCTCTGGAAGCTCCGAACACTACAACTGTCTTTTCTCTCCTACGTCATTTTCTTAAGTTTACATTATGGGAATATTTTGTACTTTGCAAGCTCCATCTTCTGCCATAGAGTAAATAGGCCTTGGCAATTAGTATGCCACTTGCTTTCCTAATTAAGTAAAAAGATTTCCTTCTATTTCTAGAGCTTCACATATCTATGCATCCTGTGCTAATTTCTGATTCTATTGAATTACGGTATGTAATAGAGGTTTTTTTTTACTTCACTCAGCCAAGTTCCTTGCATCTGAGACTTCACTGATCCAGCTTTCCTTCGCCATATCCAACACTCTCTGGGTCTTCTCCTGTAAGGCAGCCTAAAAGGCTGATTCTTGTTGAAGCCACAACTTTTATACATGGAAAGTGTCTTTAGTGAAAGCATCTTGTACCTACTAACTGAACTTGTTTTACAGTGTTTGATTCAATCTCTCAGTTAGACCATCCATTTAAGAATGATAAAAAGGTTCTAATTCACAGACCTGCATAAGAACCCTTCAAAAATGCAGATTGAAAACTGCATTGGGGTTTGATTGATGAGACTCGCATTAGTACACACACTCTTTTGAATAGACTAAACAGTTTATTTTCAACAACTCCTGCAATTACTGTATGCAAGGTATTGCCTTAAGGTTAACTTACTACATAATATATGACCATCAATATATACTGATTTACCTTAGCTAAAGCTAAAAGTTCTAAGGTAAGCTAAGGTAAAGGTTCAGCTGTACGTATAGCAATTTTGGAAACTGGAATAGGGACCAAAATAATTATTTCCATAGGATCCTGGTCCTGTTTCCATTTGTGTTTCAATTAGCAGTTGTTTCTGAATTCAGAATTTTTTTCAAAAAAACAAACATTGGATTTGGTTGATGTACAACTTTGAATTCTATTTTACTCAGTACTTTGTAACATCTCTTTTGGCAGAAACAGTAGCTTTCAAAAGTTTTCAGTATTCATTTAAGATTCATTCTGTTCTTGCTTTTGGATTTTTTCCATTTTTCCTCACAGAATTCTTCTAACTCAGAAGTGGTGTTAGGTATCTTTGCATATTTGAGATCTTTGCTCAGATATTCAGTAATAACACTGGATACTGTTATTCATGGTTGCTTTGCTTAAGTAATCAATCTCTTTTCTGCAGGCTGCGTGATGATATTTAGTTGAATTCATTCTTCCTTTCACCTCCACAATATTTCCTTACCACTGGGTACCAGAGAAATCTAAAACATAATATAGTCACTAGTCTATATTGTTTGGCAAGGTATCTTTTCCTTCAAAGGCTTCATCTTTTTTCTTACTTCAAAATGCATATTGGTGTGTATAATTGTGAATAAACAGTTCAATTTTTATCAGATTATACCACTTTGTTCCAAAACATTTTAGGCTTTTTAAGGTTTTGTACAACTTAGACGATGACTTTTGTGATGAGATTAGAAAAAGTATCCTTCTAATAACACTGCCATGCAGATCATTCTTGTTTAAATAACCTAAACATTTAACGATGCTGACCTGTGAACAATAATATCAGGTTCAGCTAAACTTTCCAGCAAATTCTTTGCAGTGCTCTATACTGTATGTTCTGTTTAGCAGATCTGATCACTTTGAAAGAAGATAACTTTTCTTGGACTACTTTCAGCTGAACAGTTCCATGTAATTTCTTTTTCTTAACAATATTTCCCACTGTTAAAATGTTGGATGCATTTAGATGCATTTTAGTAGTCTTAGTCCTACTTTGTAAATGACAAAATCTTCTTTTTCAAATGCTCATATTATCCCTTCAAGAAGCCCAAGTTGTTGAAAATTGACAGAATAAAAAAGAGGTTGACTACGTTAAACTTACTTGTTCACCTGCAGGATTATCTAAAGCCATCTAAGAAATCAAACATTGTTTGGACTTAACCTTGTGATATTGTTAAAAATTAAGCAGCACCGTGGGTAGTTAAAAGTAAGAGGTAACACTGCTAATGTTGATTTATTGCCATTAAGAAATGGATACGACTCCTGGTAAGCACAGATTTCGACCAGCTTGTGGATTTTGTTTAAAAATACTTACGATAACTCTGAGCAGACAAAGGTAATTTCATTTCACTTAAATGAGGAATCTTTTCCTAAAATGCAGTATATCGGCATTAGGAATATTTTAAGAGACTGAATTATCTTCCATTCTTGACTTACTATCTTTAGGAATTTTCAGATAAGAGTTACTTGAGAGAAAGGATAGTTGATGGTAGTGAAATGCAGTGGAGGAATATAGAAATTATAAGAAATAGAATTGGAACAAATACTTCTCCTCTCATTGAAGATCGCCATCTTATTTTTGTTGTTAGCATTACTATTTTGCCATTTTCATGCTTCCCTTTAATTCTCTGGACCAAAATTTAGTCCATTTAATAGGAACCTTATCTGTGAGGAAACACTGCAGCCTTCTTATGATATAGGCAGAAATCTGAACTCAGTCTCGAGTAGGTATGTTTGTCCAGTTAGTTCAGGCAATTCCCATGAGCCTTGCTTTCATGTCCAATTATTTTTCTGATTGTACAGAAGTTAAAAAACATAACTGGTAACTGAATATACAATCTCCTATGAAAACTAGCTGAAGACTTCCTTATGCTGTATCTGAGGGTCAATATCTGTTAGCATACATTAATCTCAAAATGATGGCCAAGTCTAGGCAGCAGGACTATAATTGGATCAGCGTGTGCAAATGAAAGTGTAATTGCAAATGCATAAAACTATATTTTAATCTGGAAATTGATTTTTTCCAAGTCAACCATAGAAATGCCCTGTTCCCATCCACAAATTTTGCTTGCACTTCAAAACAGGAAGATGCAAAGCCTTTAAAAGTATTGTGCAAATTGATAGTCTAATCACATATATATTAGTTTGCACCATCTTTTCAGTGGATGGAACAAGAGGTTTAAATGTGTATAAATAGCAAATGATTTTTGAAATAATTTCTGTAGAGTTGAAAGTCTAAAGAAAGTTCATATATGGACAGGTAATTTTCCTTTGATCTAATTGCAGCTATTAAGTAGAATGCCTAATTTTAAAGTCAATGTCCACATTAAGCCCTAGCTATGACAAAGGAAGAATATACTTAATAGTATATACTTACCTTCACTAAATTAAACTAATGCAGATCAAAGAAAAGAAACAACCAATCGAAACCACAAAACAGAAGACAGTTAACTAAGCCTTTGTAACTTCATGATCATCATAGCACATAGGAACTTTTCTTTCCATATGTGAACTGAATCGGCTATTGGATTCAGTCTCTAACGTGCACCACACTGATCTTATGACGAAAGACAAGAGTCAAAGTACTATCCTTATTCTTCCCCACACAAACAATTATGCGAGCCTTGCCCTGACAATGGAGTTATCACACCATAAGGCAACCTCCTAGAAATAGCCCACAAAACACTGAATATCTGCACTCATAAGGCCCAAGAAGATTTGGCTAGATAAAATTATCCATTGTTGCAATTTTGAAATCTATTATTTGCCAATTTTTTTCCATTTATGTACTACGTTTGGGAGGATATTCTGGCCACAGCATTGATTGTCAGGTTGATTTGGCAGGCTAGGCAATGGTCACCTTCATCCCACAATGCTGCATGTGTGCTGCCCTAAAGCTGTGGGCTTGAAAGAGAAGGTGGAAGGAGGAGTGTAAAACTCTCTGGTATTTGGTGTACAAGAATTGCTTTCCCTTACTGAAACCTCCCAAAAATTCATGGAAGGCTTGAATATTTTTAAATAAAGTGGATGACCTTTAAAAAAGAAATAGCTATACTGAAAGAACAGTCATCTCAACACTTCTATTTTTTTAACCAACTAAATATCCAAATTACTGGAACTTACAGGAAAATTTGCATCTCAGTGAATCAAATTAAATAACTAATTCATTTCACATATGAAGGAGAATATACATGTCCCAGGATAGTGTTGCAGGATCCAATCTCGGTCGGTCACTGGGACCCGAGGTTTTGTCTTCCGATATTTTCAAACTCATGCTGGACCCCATCCTTAATTCATTTCTATATTCCCTCATTACTCTGTCAAAATAAGAAAATCAGCTACTTGAAAAACATATTGATTTAATTCTACTCGCCATTCACAAAATCACACAATTTATATATCATGTTAATTCTCTGACAAACTCTAATGTTCTTCTCAAAACCAGTGTTCTGTAAAAGAGAAAATTTAAGATATTCTGCCTCTCATAATTGATAACTAATAATCTCCTTATTAGTAATGCAGTGCACATAAAACAGACATTTCTATCTATCTGAAGCATTCTCAGAATCTTTGATTTATGCTAGAAAGTTTTGCTGAAGAAATTATACAAATTTCTCTTTTACACTAATAATGTTTTAGTTTTGACAGTGGTCTTTATTAAGGAGAAAATATTTATATTCTGCTGCAATTCAGAACTGAAGCAGAGTTACAATTAATAAGAAAAATACTCCCTTCTTTAGCATTTTAGAGGAGACGCATTTATCTCATCCATCAAAAAAAATCATTTGGCAAACTCATTTAGACAACCAATATAATTTGATCCTCTATATAAGATCGGATTATGGTTTACCAAATGGATCCATGTACACTGTGGTAATTTAATCAGGTGTTTTTATTAACAAATGCTCTAAGGAAAAGTTTCTGATTTTCAGTCAAATGCCTCATCTTCTTTATGAAGAGCTTCATTCCATCAGCAAACAGTGTCTGACAAAGTATTCTTTCAGTGTGATAGAGCCAAAACACTTATAAGTTGGAATAAAATAGATTAAATAATTATATTAAATCTACTCAAAAATGTGCCATCACAATGGAAGTGAAGATAAAAAATGTTAATTTCAGACATTGATTGTTCATGCTGCCCTTTGAATTTATTTACTTATTTTCAATTTCCACTTGTACTCCTGCCAGGAGATAATTTACTCGACAGAAAGCAGCAAGAGATGCATAATATCACTTTAAACTATAAAATAATTTATATCAAATATTTTACTTCTGGGTTGTTCGGTCGTAGTGTATACTTTTTTTTTTTGAAACTATAAACATTCCAGCATCGCACTGAAGAATAACAATAAAAAGCACAAATCTTTTGCATAGTATTAAATGAACGGAGACAGTGAGCTCTTTATTTACAATTATTGTCTAGATTTAAAAAATTCATAAAAACAGATGAATAAACGTATAGAAATAATAACCCCTAGTGGGATGAATTGCCAAATGTACTGCTGTATTTTCCCCCCCCCACAGATCTCATGCTTTCAGGTACAATAGAGAGCAAGCATTTTATATATTGCAGTGAATTTCAACATATAGGTCACCTTAGCTTTTCATACCATTCCTCCTATCACAAAGAGGCCAAGCAATATAAAAGTACATGATGCACATCTGGAAATCAAAAGGTTCTTTGAACTCATTCATTTTTGTCGTTTTCTTGAAAAGGGCTCTTTCACGTGTACATAGCAGAGTTTTTGTTGTTGTTGTTATTGAGAGTATCCTATGCATCACATTAATATATAATCTATTTTCTTTTTCTTTCTTTTAAAACCAGGTATGTACAGAACTGAGTGCTGGTTTCTTTTGAACAGTTTTTCAAGTCAACAAATGATACCTTCTAGTTATTTAGAAAGCAATATTACAACGCGCGCGCACACACACACACACACACACACACAAACACACCTAGTGAAATCTAAAGAAAAAAAAATACAAGGGAAAAAAAGCCAATCTTGAAATAAAAGATAAATCATGAGCATTACGGTGTTGAAAACAGAATGTTATTTCAATAGCAATAATTCTATAGTTACTTGAGTTCAAATCGACATGCTTTTCCCTGTATATAGACTTTATATTCGCAGATGTGGTATTCCGTGTAGAATATAGAATCTCGGTGTTACACAAAAGTTAGTCACTGTTATTTACAATCCAAGGTTAAACCCTGACAAACTTTTAGTTTGATTGTAAGAATAAACTGATCAGCTGGACTTTCCTGCCAGCTGTGAGCGTTAAGAAATGGGTAACACTGTTGAGAAGAGGGTTGCACAAACCTAGAAATATTTGCTGTTCTGTCAGACATTTGGATCAAAGCAAATAGTGTATTGTCAAAATACATTAAAACCATATTAGAAAAGTCCAGAAGCTGGCAATTCAAGTTGATTAGAAATTTCCTGGCTGAGTGGCCATAAGCATGCCCTTGGGTTATTATTCATTTCAAGCTGGCACTTGAATGGTTCTTCTGATAGACGGAGATAATCCGCTTCATTGAACAACTTCAAAACAGCAGGTACTACTAGTAAGTTGGTAAGCTAAATAAAATGGTCTTTTGCCCACTCTTCTGGTATCATTGTGTTAATCAAAATGTCTCCCGGACTATACAGTTTTATGGAAAAGATCATACGCTGAAAAGTTTTGAAGCCAACCTTGTACTAAATAGAAAAGTCAGTTGTGAAAAAATTGTGACCGACAAGAGCTTTGCATTCAAATGGTTGACATAACAATTACAGAAGTGTCTATATTTTCAGGGCTGTTACCATCTTGAAGAAAAAAAAGTCCAACCACATAGCCGATGTGATTAGAGGCTTTCCCTGTAGAAAGCACAAAATTAAAATCAAAGCTGGTTAATTTCTACCATATACATTTGTGACTAGGGGAAGACAAACTTGGTTTTAAAATAATCACACAAAGCACATTAGTATACATTTCATAAAGTTTCATTCAGAACTATATAGTGCAGAAAATTATATATTTTCTCTTTTTTTGTATATCAAAGCAACAAACCATAGCGGTTCTTATCCAAAATGCCAACAGCCTGTATTTTGCAAGAAATGAATGCCTACATTTTTAATAAAACAGAATCAGCACACGGTATTCCAATATTAATCTAATTTTCATACAAAGCTAAATATAACCTATTTTTGAATGGATATTCAGAAACTCCAGTGAACTTTATTATAATGTCTTTTTTAAAAAAATATTTTAAGAAGCCGTCGCAATACATTTAAATAAGGAAATGGCCTCATTATTGAGTATTGCATCAAGATGAAATGAAACAATTCATTGAAAAAGAGAGAGATCAAAAAACCTGATTATTTAAATTTCTGTTAAAACAAAGGAAGCCTTTCTGTTCAGAACCCTCTAACTGGGATCACAATGCTACATCCAGTTTGTAATATTTTGGCTTCTTTGTTATTTGCTAGCAGTATCTACATAACCCCATCCCACCTACCCACTCCCCACCCGCAAACCCCATCAATCTGTCAGGCAAAAATCAGATCACAGCAAATTGTAAATGATCTCGGCAGGTAGTGCTGTCTCAAACCTACAAATGTTAAGGAAATTATCTACAGTTCTGTAAACAAATTACATTCTTTATTTTCAGGACATAAATAAGTTAAAATAGAATGATTTGAGCAGAAAAAAGGCAACATGCCAACCAAGAAATGTGTGCATGTGTGTGTATATATTTCACACACACACATATACATACATACTTGTGCACACACATGCACATATAGTATATATGAGTATATGTATATGTGTGTAAGCTTAGATATGGATATATATATATATATATAGTTATAATATATTATTTATATATTTCTATATATATTTTCATAAATGTTCATTTTTAGGTTCCTCTGGCCAACTGGTGCAAATCTACTGTGCAAGTTAAGCTTTCAATTTCAAAAAAAAAATTAAATTAATCTATACAACTGAGTCCATGCCACACAAGCATTTAAAAAACTCACAAACTGGTGAATTAGATAAATAGCTTCAAATAAGTCTTCTCCTTTTCCTGTTCAAGGAATTAAAAAGGAGGTGGGGTTGAAGTGAGTAATACATTCATGCAGGATAGCGTTTGTATTGTTTTTGTTTTGTTTCTGCAGGAGACAAAATGGGCAATATGTCAATCAACCATTCATTCTTCCAAAAATCACTGTGACTAATGATGCATTCATTTATCTGTTTCTTCAAAGTGATCAGGAATTCAAACAGCTTCTCAGCCAGCATTGTTTATACTTAATTGTCTCTTTTTTATATATATATATATTATTATTATCATTATTATTTATATTGATATTTTTGCAGTGACTTTTTCAGCTAAAGTGATGTTTCCAGGCTATGGATTGGGCTTCCTGGACTAGAAGAGGTAGCTGATTTGCTTGTGTCAGTTGTAAGGTTTATCCCACTGTCAATAGCACTATTGTTCTTGTTCAGCGAAGATGGGGGGCTCGGCTTTTGCTTGAGGACAGAGTCTTCTTCTAGTTCTGTGTCATCAATGAGAGGAATGTGGGGCTGGGAATCTTCTATCCTAAATTCAGGATGAGTCATAAAGTTGTGAATGGAGGTTCTAGATTCCGGTTTTTCCAAACCTTCATAGAGAGAGCTACGGAATGCCTTCACGACGCGGATCTGAGAGAAGGAAAAAGATGAAAGATGTCAGTGGCAACTGCTTTTCGAAAGCACCACAGAGTGATGTCAATTCTTGGGGGAAGGGATATCGGGTGAAAAAATGTGATGTATGGTTAGGGCACACAGGCAGCTGAAGTTCACAGTCTCTGGATTCTAAAGGCATAAACAAGAGGCTCAGCTTTGTACATTTTGAGCATCTGTATGAACTGCAATGTTAAGACCATATGAGTTTAAAGCCATCAGACCTGTTCCCAGAACTGATGGGAAGCGCTGGTTAAAGAAAGCGAAATCCACTCATGTGGTACATTCCTAGTAAAAGACAAGCCATGTTAATTCCAAAGCAAATGTAGTACCATGCATCTTTATCATTTTGCAGTGAGTAAGTAGGAAAGCCTTGGTAGTTGTTTTTTTTAAAAAAAAACATATAGTATTTCTTTGTACAGAAAAGTATAAGACAAAACAAATTGCATACCTCAAACAAGAAAGCACAAAACACAGACACAGTCGGATGGAAAAGTATGAGAGACAAACACAGGAGCCAAATGTAAGAACCCCCAAAAATAATGACCATCTTTTTTCAAATAAATAAATAAAATAAAGCAAGATCTAAATGAAGCAGCCAGGAGCACAGCAACAACAACAAAAGAAGAAGCCAAGCAGACAAAATATTGGGGCAAAAACATGCTAGGAAAAAGTCTGTTATCACGTTAACACAGCTAACTGGCACACAACAACTACACTTGAAAGCCTGGATAATGTGAACATGAAACTGTTGATCAACTTTGGTTTATTTTTCATGCATATGTGAGGTAAACACTCGAGTATAAACCCAATGTTCTAGCCATTTTTTTAAAAAAAAAACCTCTATGTAAGTAATTTATTATATATTGTGATTATCAGGTTTCATATATTGGAATTGTAAAACATCAGATTACTTCATCTGTAATTCGTGTAACCCATGTAAATATGACTCGTAAAGCAAGTTAGTTATGTCAGTTCTGCAGGTCTCAAACTCTGACCGTTTAATTGTTTTAGTGTATTTTCCCGCTTTTCTCTTACTAAATTATAAGATGAGAAAAGTGAAAAGTGGGTTTTAACAAACAGAAGTATGGCAATACGGCAGAGCAATTTATTACGTCTGCAGTCATCTAAGGTGGGAACTGATCCATCTGTTGTGGAAAAATTCTCCTTGAAAGAGTCTTTAATTCAGTGCTACCAAGGAGAAAAGTGGCATTTTTTGAAGGTAAAAAAATCACCAAGGAAAAAACAGAATGGTAAATATGTGCACTGTTGAGAAATGTATCATGATTATAAATGAATTCTGTGACTTCTGGGCATTTTGCTTGGCCCTTAATTGTAGGGTGAATGAAACAATCCTGCTCATGCCCTAAGCAGGGTCATTGCAGGCTGGCAAGATGTAAAGCTGATGAGGGGAATGCAACTACCTTAAAAATCAAAAATATAGCCCTGCCTCTTCCAGCAGCATCAGAATGTCTGGAAACTCTATTGTGGATGATTCCTCACTTAAAATGTTGCAAACCGCTCCTTTAAAATGTGGCCCTCGATTAGAAAAAAAACTTCTCTCAGAAAAACTGATATCACATCAGTAGCTTCTAAATGTAGTTCTAATCGCATCTAGAACTTCAATAGCCAGTGTATTTTTGAACTCAACTACTGTTGTGAGGCCAAAATGAGAAAAAGAAAAGAAAAGTAAGCACTTTTCTTCTCACATACAAGTTTTTGATTTCTCAAAGTTCTTTTTATGAATATTGTAGTTTTAAGGACAACTCTTCAATATCAATTGCTGCAGACACACAACATTTCTACATCATCTGTAACTTTCGGAATAAGTTTTCTTGTTGGTGTTTAAATTGTATACAATTGAATACGTTTTTTTTTACTTTTCTTCTAGAAATAATGTACTATGGCAAAATTAGTTTGACTTTCAGTGTAGAAAATACTAAGAGGCATCAGCATGCATCTAGCCTATTTTAATGTAATCTGCATAAATTGTTGCTTTGTTTCCAAACTTGTTTGTGAATATATTAGAATGGGGCACACTTTAGCAAATCTGCATACTGTGTATGAAATCTAGGAAACCCATAGAGTATCATGTGCAGATATCTTTGTATTTGCTGATCTTTAAATTAGGATTTATAGAATCATATTTAACTTTTATACAAAAGAATAACTGAATCCCTGTTCAGAGATTGTGTGATGGTAAATTGCAGGAGATTAGGGTATTTCATGGCATCTTTAAAACTGTGTACGCTTGTTCTCTGTGCACATATATTGTATGGAAACACACCATAAAAATATCTATCATCATAAAGATGGCAATTATGTAATGGAGACAGCTAATGAAAAGGAAATGATAAACAGCAAGAAACATGGCTCAATTTTCTTACAGGAATGAAGACAACATAAAAATGTTTTTAACAAAGGACTGGGGTAAGGGTGGGGATCACACTTTAGGACATTCTGACATGGCTTTTAGGTTCCACTTCCTTCTTCTCTGCTGCTGCAATGAAAAGGGTTTCAGATTTGCTGAAAGCAAGACTTCAATAAGTCTATTCAACAAACAAAGGATAAACACTAACACATTTTCAAATACTGAAGATTTTTACCTCCATCTGAAGAAAAAATAAACCTTCTGGCCAAGTATAGAATATCCCTCCTCACAATTCAATATCGATAACCCGTTTTCAGTTGTACTAGAGTGGTAAGATATGGGCTTATACTCGAATGTTTACCTGGCTTTATCTAAGCCAAGTACCAGAATTGGGTTCACATTCATTCTCAGGCTCAAGGTTAAAGACTCACAACCTCTTTTTATTGCACTCTCTCCTGCTGAACCCTTTTGTCCAGGGATCTCTAGCCCTCTAGGAAAACAAACACATTGAATATTCAGAAAGCAGAGTGTAGGGTACTGCAAAAGCAAATATTTCATTTCTATTGAAAGCCCTATACCAAGAAGAGCTGATCAGGTAAATGTGAAGTCAGTTTTGCAAAAAGATGCTAACTGAAAGGGAGTAGTTGCTTTACTTAGTTGAAGTTGCAATTATGCAAAGGCAAGACTGAGGTTCAATTAATTAACTATGATTTCCCTTTCTCTTGAAATATGTTAAGCATATTAAAAATACTGAGGACCATTTTTATCTTGCTAGCAGCCTGAACACTTTGGGCATATCCTGATAAAGAACTCAACCACCACCATCACAAAGATGGGTTACTGAAATTTTTGTTACATGGTAGAAGAGCCCAAGAGATTTTGTTTTAGTGCCTGACAAGGAAGCAGTGTTATTCATTCCACATGCAGAAACAAAGTGGACTAGCTGCAGAAATTTCAATACCAGCAAGAAAACCAACATCTTTTAATGTATAGATTATTTCACAGGGAACCAGATGAGACTTGCACTCATGAGAAAGGAATCCAGGTTGACACACAACAGTTTTGTTTTCAGAACACAGCAGACCTGACACTGCTACGTGCCACATCTGCCAAGAAAAGTAAATGCCAACTCAGCGGGGTGGAAGGGTAGGTCCTGGATTGGGATGGCACTTTCTTAAGTCAATCCGCCAAAAGACATAAGCAGTCTCCCGTGATGAAAGATGGGTTTGTTCAAGAAAGTGACATTGCTCTACCGACTTCCCTGTTTTAAATATTTTGATCATATTTTACAAGAAGAGAAAAAAAATATGCGAAAGATAACTGTTAGGGTTGTGTATGCTTTGAGAAGAACTTTCAGTGATTTTTAGACCTCTTGTGAGTCTCTGGGTAAGCACAGCAGTCTTTTGCTACCAATAAAAGCCACTGTGTCCTTTTTCGGGTTTGTATACAAGTCTGAAAAAAAGGTGTTCCTGCTTTAAGAATCACATGAATGAGCCAATGCCTTGAGCAGAAACCTGAAAAAATGTGACTATTTTAATTACAAGAAGAGACATGGTGTGCCCACAGTCACAGATTTGGAGTATAAAACAGGGATAGTTCACATACTTATCCAAGTTTTCCCTATGTGTGGTAGAAAATGGGTATCCAATTATGAAAAAAAAATCTGTTTTGAACTCAGAAACACTATTGGTAAGGATTTGGATGAAACACTCATTTTACTTCGCTCATGAATCAAGATATTTTTTAACTGTATTCTAATTGGGTAGCAGTCGGAGTAGCAACATATTTGAATCCTATCAAAACCAAAATGTAATTTTTCAGTCCATGAATTCACATATCAGAATAGGCCTTTGCATAATCAACAACTTAATTAAAATACTTCATATCTTTTTTTAAAAGGTACAATCATATAAACAATCCTTTATGAAGTGATACTTTTCAATGCAATGTTGAAAATTAACAGCACAAGTATATTTGCTTTAAATGTTAGAATAGAGTGATAAATGAAATTAAATGAAAGATGCAAGATATGTAAGATATATTTGAAGGATGCTCTGAGCTGCTAGGTAGTGTTAGTCTCCAAGGCCAATGCAGCAAGGGTATCAAAAATAGTGGTATTAATGTGCAAAGACCAAACATGCAGTTTTCCTTTTCTCCTTTAAAAAAATGACCCCTGGAATATGTTACCAGCGAGCTGATATATTTCTATTTTCTTTAAAAATGTGTGCTGCAGCTTAAAATAGTTTAGGCTTTTATTTTTATGATGCTGAGAATGAACTTTACATTCATTCCAGGGGATTGATAACTGTCTGTGTGACAGGACTTTTCTACTCTTGATTGCCCACTGAAGTCTCTCTATTTGAAGACCAATGGAAGGTGAAAAACTTCCTTCAACACCTTCTTTTCAGGAAAAGTTCACCGTGTCCCAGTCAGGATATCTTTGGAGTCATGTTTAATATAAGCCAACTGCAGTTTTCATCTAGTGTGTTTCCCCCAAAATAAGACACTGTCTTATATTAATTTTTGCTCCCAAAGATGCGCTAGGTTTTTCCGCCCAGAACCGGAAATCCAAGGCCTTATTATTTAGGAGGTCTTATTTTCGGGGGATGCCTTATATTTCAGT